>UELU01103269.1:0-10686 GCA_900490025.1 Megastigmus dorsalis | reverse complement strand
TATATATATATATATATATAAATAAAAAATTTCAAATTACAATATTTTGGTGAAAAATAAAGATATCCCAAAAAATCCAAGTAGGTTTGAAAGGGGGAGATTAGTACTTCCAAATTCCATATTAGCTTTTGTGGTAGATATTTTTCTTGTTCCGTTACATAACCTCAAAAACAGCTAAAAAACGCATTTTTGCACTTTTAGGTTAGGATATCTTGAAAACCTGACGTACAGGAGCAATTTTGAGTTCGGATTCGGATTCAGTGCATCAAAATCCTTCGGAAATGTTTGGTCTGCTTTCTGGCTTTTGACTTTTGTCAAATTTTGTCGGCCTGTGTAATTTAAATATCGAACACATATATTACACATTATCCTGACATTTTTTAAAAACTTTAGTATTTCAATATTAATATGATCATATTCACTTTGTAGCTCTTGAACAGTGTTCAGCACCCGACCAAAGGCGCACTAAATGACTATGTTCAAGTCGCAAGAGCAAAATTGCACTGAACAGCTCACTTCACGTTACTCGTGCAGACGGTCGCCGCGCTGTTCCGTCCGTTTCTCCGTTTGCACGCGCTCAGAATTCGTATGCAAGATTATTTGAAAATAATCATCGAAGAACATAAAAATATCATTAAAGAATAATTTAAATAATTGTTACTTTTACAATATATAAGGTTTTGTACTAATTTCTATTTGTATGTATTAATACAATTACATGACTTTATAGATACGAAAAAAGTCAGTGCAAGGTTGTGGAGGAGCCATGTATGAGAAGAAAAAATTATATATTCCCGGCTAAAAGAATTTTTATTCCCAATATGAAATTTAAATTTAAAACAATTAATTCTACAGATAAAAAAATTAAAAATTTGGGATATAATTATTTTTAAATGTAGAAGTGGTAATTTTAATGTCTAAATGTTAATTTTTAAATTAGAAATGTAAATTAACCTTTACATTCACAATCAATTCGACAATTTATTGATTGGAATGTATTTATCTTTATTCCCTTTAAGTAAGGGGGCTAAATTTAATTTTAAATTCAATGTCTTTTGATGTTATAAGATTTTACACCTAAATAGTCGATTTTTTTGAGAGATCAGTATTTTACTCAGAAAATAGTCTTTGCCTAAACTTAACGTGCAATTAAATGGAAAAAATAATTATTTAAACCTTAAGTTGTTAAACCATAAGCCCAGACCTCTTCAGTTGAGCATTTTGACGGCATAAAAAGATTCTTAACTATCCTTGTCTTTTTTATACAACATTTTTTAAATCCTAAGCTTCTACACCGAATAACTCGATGCTCTAGAGTTCAGTATTTCATTGTAAAAAATTGTTTTGACAACCACATTCTAAATCCAATTAGATAAAATAAGTTTATTTAAGCCCTAATCTCTTAAGCCATAAGCCCGGATCTGCCAAATTGAGAATTTTGAAGGCATAATAAGATTCTTGACTATCCTCGACTTTTTTACACAAAATTTTTTAAAGCCCAAGCTTTTACATCTAATATCCCGATTCTCCCGAGTTCAGTATGCCATATATTGTAAAAATTGATCCTAACTCAGTATTAATTTTTACATTTTAAACATATGAATCAGATCAAAGAGGCTTATTCCGCATATCGTGATGGAGTTATAATTATTATCGCATATAGGAGAGATCGGGGCAATGGTGATCACTTCAGCTATGAAGGCTCATATTTTTTTTCCAAAATATATTTTTATGTATCTTAAAGTGTGCTCTGTTAATTTAAAGTATGTACTTTAAATATCCACTATGTAACATTGTCTAACATTGAAAATAATTTAGTTCTGAGCTTAAATAAAAAATTTCCAAATGCTAAGAAATAAAGCAAAAAATAGTGGCGTAATGATGGTCGGAGATGGGGTAATGGTAGTCACAGTATAAATTTGCTTCTTATAAGGAAATTAACTTATACTGCCACGTAATTCCAGGATAAATACACTCCTTAATGTCATTACTTTTGATTTTGTACTGTAACCGTTGACTTAATACCTTTATTAAACTTTAAATTGCGTTCGTAAAATGCTCTGACGGGAAGCGCGCTGAGTCGTGCGTTCTAACCTCTTTAACAGGCCCTGTTCCATAAGAAATGCATTGTGACTACCATTACCCCAAATCGCAAGTCTCGTTAAATTTAAAGTTGTGGACAATGTAACAAAATTATGAATAATTTATTGATTCAATTTCATTTGTTGAATCTTCTAGATTATTACAAAATCGAAGCCAAAGTTATTGAATAATATAAAAGTATATATAAAGCTTATTTACGAGATGGCATTTCTTACATGAAAATCATGCAAAATCGTTCATTATAAATAAAGACTTATTATGGTTGGGAATTATATTGACTTTGATATAGTAAAATCCAGACGTGGCAGCGTTTATATTTCTTAAAATAAGGGTGATCATAATTACTCAATGACTACCATTACCCCGTTCTACCCTTATTTAGACTATTTGGTGTAATAGTCTTATCTACAGGTTTACTTAATTCATCTATTATCTAGTTGACTCTAAAATGTCATGATCGGAAACCTTTTTTTAATGTTAACATAATACTCAACTCAAGTGCATCGGGTTATTAGGTGTAGGATTGAGCTTAATCTCCTTACTGATTATTTATCCCGGTTGAAAAAATCAGGTGATTTATTCAGGTGATTTCGTCACCTGATTTCGTCACCTGATTTTTAGTCCCAAATCATCACGTGATTTCTAAAAATCACCTGATTTTTTAAAAATTACCTGACTTCAATTGTGTATGGCACGTAATATAATTTAATTTAATTTACGATTACGAAAGAGATTTAAAAGTAAAGACGAAATATCCCTGCCCAAAATGCACAATAGAAAACAATAAAAAAAATTTTAATCGTCTCGAATCGTGTATTTGGTTTTAATCGGTTTTATATATTAAATTATATGTTTATTATTAATTTTAAATTAATTTTCGCACGCTTCACAATTTTTCGCAATTAAATTAAACACTTAAAAAAATCTTTTCTTACACTCTAGCTGGGATTCGAACCGGCGATCTTTAGGATACGACGCATAAACCTTAACTACTACGCTACGGAACGCTATAGCAACTCAAAATTTTGATTTTGCTCATAAAGACAAATATAAGTCTTGATTCACATAGACGCGGTACAATATAACCTTACGCGGAATCTGTTCGAGTTCAGCGCGAAAAAGAGATTATTTCTTAAACATTATTTTAAACACATTACAATTGTATATGTGGTATTATTTTTTTGAGAAAAAAAGAAAGCATTCTTTTTGAATTCTTCTTTTAAATATCAATTACGAAAAAGAATGCTTTTTTAATATTTCTTTATTACTATAGAAGCAATTTAAATGCAGTAAAAATAAAATTATTTTCGTAGAAATTATTCTGAAAATGAATACTTTTCTAAAAATATTTAAATTTTATAAGAGTTGTTTTCTGAGGAAATATAGTATTATTTTTGAATACTTTTTTGTTGAGTTTTTCTTTAACATATAAATTACAAAAAAAGAATGCTTTGTAAATAATTTTTGAATACTATAAAAGTAATTCTTATAATGTGATAAAATTAAAAGTGTTTTTCTAAAAAAAGAATACTTTTTAAACGCTAATACAATTATATAAGTAATATTAGTTTGAGGACATCTAAGATTACATATAGAATTCTTTTTTCCGAAAACTGTGCTTATATCGGGAAGACTTTGAATAATTTTCTATCAATTTTAATAGAGTTTAATGAGCTTCACTTAAGATTTTCAATTTTATTTTAAAATTTACATGCGTTGAAAAACTATTAAAGTAAATAGAAAATTTTTCGAATATATATAGAAACTTATATAGAAAAAAAAATACGAATCTGTTATTGTAACAGGGTTTTTCCGGGGTTAATCCAGCAGCTGGTTACTTACCCCGGGCCGTACCGAGTACGTCCGACGGCAACTCCAACCAAGAGTTGCCGCGGCCTGCTACAACGTGAGAGCTCCGTGCTCTCACTTTTCTCGTTCTCGGTGTACTCGTGTGCGTGTGTTCCTTCACACGCACTGCCGGCTCTCTTTGCCGGGCTCGGCCGCTCAGCTTGTGACTTGCAGCTGATTGCTGCAAGTCCCGCGGAGAGTGGCGGTAATTGGGGCTCGGACACGGTTAATAAGTGTAGCGAAGAAAATGCAGAACGAATCAAATAATATTAAGACATTTATTCGTCTGACAAAATAACTATATTGACAATACGAGAAATCGCGATATGTTAGTGTGTGCGCGTCGGCCGTTGCCTTCGAACGCGCACACTTCAATTCGAATTTGATCCTGCCGATCGCGCCATATCTCTCTCTCGCTCGCTCTCATGGTTGGGTATGGGAGCACCACAGGTAGGTGCTTTCCTCCCTCACGCGCGGCAATAAGACTAATTAGTCGCGCTCGTGCTGTCGTTGCTCGCGAGGACGTGAATTATTCTAACTCCGCATAATTACGCGTCACATCCTCCCCCCAGACGTCGATAAGCTACGACTTAGAGACCTCTGCGTTGCTCGCGAGCCGACTGGTCAGGTATGGGGAACGCAGAAATAAATTATCGTACTCGGTTGGGTGTCTCAAGAATGGTATTAAACGTATATTCAGAAAAATGGAAAGAGAAAAGGAAACGAAGCATATAAGAAGAAGAACGGAAGGAAGTAAAAATACAAAAATAAGAGAGAGGATGACAGGCGGGAAACTGTGCGCGATCTGGCGGGGCGGGGCTTTCAGACACTTGTAGTGTGTGGCGATGCGCGGACACTTGCGGGTGTTTTTCACTCCAGGCATGCCACACACGTAACAGAGGAAGCGGTTTGGGTTTTCTTCCCAAACCTCTCTCTTCTTCTGGAGCTTCGTCTCCCGAAGCTCCTCGAACAGCTTCTTGCTGCGGATGAGCTCAAGGCGCCGTTGCTCTGCTTCCTCCTACCGGCATAGGAGCTCCTGCTGGCGGCGCTGAGCCTCCTCGCGTTCCTTCCTACGCTGGAGGATCTACTCCTCTTCCTCCTTCAGCGCGCGCAAGCGCTGTTCCTTCATAAGGGCCTCATGCCCCTCTTGCACCCGCTTCGCGGTGAGGAACTTGCG
The DNA here is from genome assembly GCA_900490025.1 of Megastigmus dorsalis. NCBI lineage: Eukaryota > Metazoa > Arthropoda > Insecta > Hymenoptera > Megastigmidae > Megastigmus > Megastigmus dorsalis. The sequence goes on along the minus strand of UELU01103269.1, from coordinate 5,558 downwards.
TCGGACGTTCGCTGCCTCGACGCACGCACTCAAGCCTGCTTGTTGGGCCCGACACTCAATAGAAGCGGTGGAGGCCGCGTACACTGTTTTCGCGTCACCTCCCCGCTTCCCGAACGCCTTGATGCTGGCGTGGACGCGCTCCAGTCGGCCCACGACAGCGTCGAACTGTTCGGAGTTCCCGCTCCAGTGACCGCCACTCTTCTTCTACGGTCGGTATTCCGCCGACCGCTCCTTCTTCTCCTGACCCCTTCGGTGCCGTCAAGGTCGGATCTGCGTGGAGGGGCTCCTTCCCCTCCGCTTTGGCCATCGGTGGCGTCTCCCCGTCGCCACTTGTGGGCTTCAGCCCGATTGAGGCAGCCACCTTCGGACGCCGTAACGGCCTCTTCGGGAGGAACGGCCTCGAATCTCTCTCGTCCGCAGCCGCGGGGGGGGGGGCCTTCCGCATTCGCATCCGCGATCGTGGAGAAGAGCGCCTCCGGGCGGCTCTCCTCACACTCGGTGACGGGAGATCTCCCCTCCTGTACTTCAGGACTCACAGAGGGGAGGGCCTCCGTGTCGCTCCTCTCGAGTGGGCTGGCGTGGACCTCTGGCTCGTCGACCGTCTTGGTCGTGGAGGAGAGGGTCTCTGGATCGCTCTCCTCCTCCTCTTCTTCGTTAGTGGAGGGGAGGGCCTCCTGGCTGTCCTCCTCCTCCTATTCTTGGTTGGTGGAGGGGAGAGCCTCTTGGTTGCTATCCTCCTCCCCTTCTCGGCGCTCCTCTTTCTCGAGGCTGGGGGTGCGGCTCTCCCTCTGCCGCATCTCCCTGCAGTAGTGGAGGAAGTGCTCTGCTTCCTCCTCCATCCCGAGTTCCAGGAGTTGGGCGACGATTGCCCGCGTGTTCTCCTGGTCCATCGCTGTTCACCTATAGGGAAGGGACAGACAAACAGAAGGAAAGGAGGATTGATCTCGGCTCGCAGCTTGACTTTGCGCGCGCGTCATTCTCGGACGAAACGCTGTTCGCGGTTCTATGGCTACCGCTTTTTTTGAACCGGGCGGACGCCCCGGTTTACGTTTTTCTGTTACATGATTCGTTACGGGGAGCTTTCTCGGAGCACCCCGTCGCTGTACTAAGTACGCCGCTTTGCGGGGACGACCCCGTTTTCTACTGCCCTGAGCTGCAGGCTGAGCGCTCTCAGCCTATGACGTTTGCCCACCGGCAACGTCCTGAGCTAAGTTAACATCAGCGCTCGCTGATGGAGTCGTGGGTATCGTCACACGACTCCCGCCTTTCCCCGGAGGTTGGGCGTCGACTAAGATGTCGTCGTCTTCTTCCGGAACTGTATCATCTGAGACATGATATTTGATTTGTTCAGCGTGGGCAGGTGTAACCTCGTACGGCCCTGCGAATTTTGGAGCTAGCTTTCCTGCTACTCCTTTCGCTGCATTGGAGAGAACTTTATTTCTCTTCCTAACTTTTTTGCCAACTTTATATTGGACGTCTCGACGGCCTGTATTGTAGTAGCGTGCCTGTCGATCTCGTTCTCTATCTGAGCTATCAGCTGCTACTGACAGCATTTCGGATAATTTCTTTATGCGCTCGACCCAACTGTCGAGCGCTTCTTCCTCACGTTGATCCTGTGAGGCGTTCACTTGTTGGCGAAATGTTGACATCAGAGGTTTCGGTTGCCTACCGTAGATTAGGAATGCTGGACTCATTCCGGTTGCACTACTCTTCGAATTGTTAAATGCGAAGACGACATCTTCGAGATGTTCGTCCCAGTGATCATGCTCATCTTGGATGAAAGCAATGATCATCAGCTTCATCGTGCGGTTAACCCGTTCAACGGGGTTGGGTTAGCCTGCGGATGGTAAGGTGGAATCGTCTCGTGACGAATCCCCCTTTCTGTCAAGAAACCGTCGATCAGTCGGTTCTTACACTCTGTCCCGTTATCGAAGAGGAATACCTCGGGTGTTCCAAACCGGAGACAGATGCATCTGACGAATTCTGCGAGTATCGCTTTACCCGTGGAGCGGCGGAATGGTATCACTTCCACCCATCTCGTGAATAGGTCTTGGAATACCAAGATGTATTCGAATCCTTTCTTCGTCTTTGGAAGCGGACTCATGCTGCCACCTGCGACATATTGCCACGGCCGTTCCACTATACGACGGCATATTAGTCCTGCAGGTGCTCTCTGTTCTACCTTGCATTGCTGGCAGACTTGGCATTGCCGTATGTATTTGGCAACGCACACATCCATGCTCGGCCAATAATACTGCTGTGCTATCCTTGCGAGTGTCTTCTCGCGTCGTAAGTGCCCAGCTGTCGAGCTGTCATGGCACTCATGCAGTATATCCGTCTGCTTTTCTTGTGGGACGACGAGCTTCCAAGCATCGTCGTCCTCGCCCAAAATTCCTTCGACTTGCGGATCGGGGTTGTGAGAAAATAATCTCCCTCCGATCAACTTGAATTTCGGATTTTTGCGAGGGTCCTCCGTGACTTTCTTAATCTGTTGGAGGTATCACTCGTCTGTCGTTCCATCTGCCCAGGAGACACTGGCTACGGCTAGCTCCTCGCTATCCACTTCATACATGCGTGATAGCGCATCTGGGACGTGATTGTGCACTCCCTTTCGGTGCTCAATCTCGAAGTTGTGGCCTTGAAGTTCCAATGACCATCTCGCTAAGCGTCCTGTTGGACCGCTCAGGCTACGTAGCCAACGTAGACTGCTGTGATCGGTTATCACTTTAAATTTATAACCTTCTATGTAGGGACGAAACTTTTTGATCGCCCATACAACTGCTAAGCATTCTCTCTCCGTTACGCTGTAGTTCCTTTCAGCTGGAGAGAGAACTCTGCTTGCAAATTCGAGGATGTGTTCTTCATTCTCGATGAACTGAAGTAACACTGCTCCGATTCCAGTGTCACTTGCATCTGTTTGTATTACGAACTCCTGTTCAAAGTCGGGCGTTTGTAGCACTGGAGCAGAGGCTATAAGCGCCTTTACCTGCTCAAATGCAAACTGGTGCTAATCCGTCCACTCATACTTGCAATATTTCTTCGTGAGTTGAGTGAGCGTATCTGCGATCGTGGCGAGATTACCTAAGAATCTCCTTAGCTGTCTTAGATTCTTAGGCGCCGAATATTCAATAACCGGTCTGATCTTTTCTGGGTCGGGGCAAAAACCTTCTTGGTTGAGCACCACCCCCAGATATTTCACTTCACTTTGGCAGAAGTGGCTTTTCTGTCTGTTGATTGTTAGGCCGGCCTGTTTCATTCGACCTAACACCGTTTTGAGTTTTTCGAGATGCTCCTCAAACGTCTCTGACATGATAATGACGTCGTCCAGGTATGCGAATGCAAATCCATCGCATTCCGACGTGACAACCATGTCTATCAGACGCTGGGAAGTCGCTCCAGCGTCTTCTAATCCAAACGGCATCCTCGTGTACTGGAAGTGTCCCATACCAGGTACCGAGAATGCTGTAATTGGTTTAGATTCTTCATCTAAAGGTACTTGATGGTAAGCATTACTCACGTCCAGTGTGGTAATGTACCTCGCCTTCCTTATCTTCCGAAAAGCGGCATCCATCCTTATCGATGGGTAGCCATCCATGGATTTCATTTGTGCATTGACCTTTCTGAAGTCAATGCACATGCGATATCCTCCACCGGATTTCTTAACCATGACTACCGGGCTTGACCACGGGCTAGTTGATGGTTCGATGACACCTGCGTCAAGGAGCTTTCTCACTTGCGCGTGCATCTCTGACTCGATCACCGGGGAGTACGGGTAATACCGTTTTTTGATGTGGCGAGCATCTCCAACATCAATTTTGTGGTTTAGCCACGACGTGCACTCCAAAGTGCTTGGTTCGTCTCCTATTTCACTGCACACAAGTTCTTCTACTTGTGCGCGTTGTTCTGCGGTCACGTTGTCGAAACCAACAGAACAAACGGGTGAAATGCCGCTCTCAGTTACGGCAGCTAACTGAAGCTCGATTTTGACATTCGCATCTGCTAATGTCAATTCGTTTGTCCGCGGATCGTGTACTGAGCCGAATTCTCTCATGAAATTCGCGCCCAAGTAACACTCCGCGTCGAGTGCGGGGAGGATCGATACCTTGATCTCCCTCGTTACTCCACCGATTGTGAATGGCAAGTTCACACAACCAGCTATGGCGCTACTGCTGCCATCTGCGAGTTTCGCACCTGCGTACTCGGTTGTCATCAATTTCCGATTGCATGCGCTCGCGAGCTGCAATCCAATCGGACCCATGACTGTGATGGATGCGCCTGTACCGTACAGAGCGCGGAAGTGGAAACCACCCACTTCCACCTGTAGCCACCATCTGGCTTCCAGGTTGGTTTCCAATGGTTCGCCAGGGCTTCTCGTTTTTCCTGGTGAATCCATTGACGTTGCATCTAGTGTCGTTTCTTTGACACTAGTGCTCTCTGGGAGAGTAGCGACCTCGTCTACTCCACCTTCTGTCCGTTTCCCGAATAGACTGGGCATTTCTGTCTTGTTACATTTTCTTTGCCGCAGCCATAGCACCTGAATGGTTCTCTTCTATATCCATTTCCTTCGCCGTTTCTGCCATTTTGGCCATTCTGGCCATTTGGCCCTCTGTATTGGCTGTTCGGGTTGTATCCCTTGAATTGGCCCCTCTGTGGGCTTCTTCTGTTGCTTTGTGGGGAGGGTGGTCTCCCTCCTTCACTCTGTTTCGGCTTTTGTGCCTCACGAATTGCTTTGACGATCGTCTTGGTCGTTTTGTCTAAGTGGCTCGTGAGCATTTTTACTAAATCTTGCTACGTGCTGCTCGACAGCACTTCTTGCTTCTTTTCTGGTTTTGGTTGTTGTGGCAGTTTTGTTGCTGCTACCTTAACATTCGGGATGATTTTGCTGCTTTGTCTCCTTCCGGCTTGAAAGCTGCTGCCGGCATCTCTGCTTTGGTTGGAGAGAGTGGTGTCCTGTCACCCTTCTCTCTCTCCAGAACGTATTCGGCTTCTGCGCACCGACCCATCAAGTCATTAATGGTGTCGCATTCTTCTCTGTGGACCAATCGTTTGAGAGGAGGTAATAAATTTAGACATATTTTATCTATCTCCTCTCTTCTCGACGTCCTCGGTCGAATTTCTCATAACATGCATTCCATGCATGTCACGTAACGACTGCTCGTTTGCTCTTCGTGTTGGAAACGACTCCTGATGTCGTCTCTCAATCGTTCTTGCTTGTTGTGTGTATAGCTGAACCTTCTGCGTATCGTTTGGAAAAATTCTGTCCATGTACGCCAGTCTTCTTTGTGGCTGCTGTACCACATTCCAGCAATTTCTGTTAATACGCACGGAAGGGACGCCAGCATGTCTCCTTCCGTGAATCTTGCTGTACGCGCGTTTTCGTCGAATCTTCTCAAAAAGGATTCGACGTCCTCGCCCTGTGTCGCTGTGAACTTTAAGTTCCATCGACCGGCTATATGGCTAGGATCAGCATGGTCTCCAACACGTCTGTCATATCCAGACTGTGACGTGGCGCTCCGATGAGCGCCCTCCATTGGTATTTCCTCTCTCCTTTGCTGCCT
>UELU01103264.1:0-15521 GCA_900490025.1 Megastigmus dorsalis | reverse complement strand
GCAAATTAGAAGTATATAAGGCACACGGTCACGAGCCTAGCAGACGCCATACTTGTCTGTGGCGCGCGGCCGCGCGCCTTGATATGGATCGCAAAGTCATAAAATTGTCTATTCAAATAATATTATAACCACTTAAACACTTTTAAAATCACTTAATACAAGCGAAAGTCAGAGGTGCATATCGATGAGTCAATCCGGTTTATTTTGTCCTAAGAATCGATCAACTCCTCGATAAGTTGTGCGTCCACCGTGTTGCTCAGCTAGACCGTTTCGAGCCCTGCACGCTCGAGCTCCGTTGCTGCTTAAATTGGAGCATTCATCTCCGGTTTTAGCCTCAAGCTCTCCTGCGCATCCATCGGTTGTTCTGTGAGGCCTTGTTGAGTAAACTCTGTGGGAATGACCACGTAGAGCAGGCACACGTTCCTAAGGGCACGTATTTTTCCTTCTATACCGCCCAATTTCTATGGATTTTGGCACACGTGTAAAGCAAGATGCACTTTGGCATCGCACTCACCTCTTGGTCGCTTTCGTCAACTCATTATCAATTACAACACTTTAGATAACAAATTGACTATTATTGGCGTCCTTATTGCACTTAGTACTTTCGCACCTTTATCACTTTCGCGCAGAACACAATCTAGCGCACGCGTGAGTGCATAAAGTATCGATAAGTGGCAGTGGGAGGACGATTATCTGCAGCTCGTCTTGTTGCGTTATTCTTCGTGGGCCTGCCACGTCTGCATGAAGGACAACTTACCGCGGCTAACTTCGCGAGATCGCCCGTGAGCCGCTGATTGGCTGACAGCGTTCGTCTCGGGGATGATCCTTCCGCGTCTTTTCGGCTGACAGTGGGTGGTGGATGATTCGGTAGGTGGTGTGCGCTCGTTGACTCTGGTGACAGTTGGCTTGAGTACTATACGCTGGCACGGTTACAGATTGAAGCGGTGTGACCTGGAGCGGTTGATCTGCAATGACGGCGCTGTTGGATGATTTGCATGTAATGACGAGAGAGCAAGCGTCGACTGGGGCGATGACTCTTCTCGGTCAGGTTATGATGGCGTATGAGCGGGCCACGACAGTGGTAGCCACCAGGTATCGTTGAGAGAGGAAGCGTCGGCTGGGGCGACAATTCTTCTTAGCGATGATGATGAGGTGAGAGAGCAAGCGTCGGCTGAAGCACTTATCTCGGCTCTGCTGTTGGTCGGTGATCTGCGACACGACTCTGTGGCCTCGGGATATTGTGTAGGCCTCTTTTTCAAGCTGCCAACGTGTAGTTTGATGTTCTTCTGGCCTGTTCGTTCCAAGATGTAAACATCATTACTACATTTTTGAATTATGGCGTAAGGCCCCGTCCAGCGCGGATTAAGTTTCGCGTTAAAGCCCTCGGCTGCGTTTGATAACACGAAGTTTTTAGCTTACACGCATTCCCTAACTTGCAGCTGCCTGCTCTCATTCGACAGAGTCGGAGGAGCAAGAGCTGTTTTTGCTGTCTCACGCGATCCAAGTGATCCTGCGAATAGCATGTGACTCGGTGATTGTCCGGTCATACGATTAACGCTGCGACCCGTAGCGTAAACGAGCGACGGAAGATGTAGATCCCAGTCCCGCTGATGTTCACTACTAAGTTGATGTCGCAAGCCTTTTTTATCTCCTGGTTGCGACGCTTCGTGGGATTCGCTTGGGTGTGGTATGCCGACGTCGAATGTGCCTGTACACCCCAAGATTGGCAGTGTTTATGCCATCCAATTCCGCGAAACTGCAGCGCATTGTCGCTAAAGAGAACACGAGGATAGCCCCAGTGCATAAACACCTCTTTCTCGAGAATTGGTGTGATGATGGAGATCGCAGATCTTGGTACGGCGAAAGCTTCGATCCATCGCGACGTATGATCAGTCGCGACAAGAATAAAGCGCTTCCGTCTCGATGTACGCGGGATCGCGACGGTGTCCCAACACGCGAACGGTTGCCGATCTTGTGCTTTATCATGTGCGACAGGTTTAGACGCCTTTGTCAGCAAGCAGACGGCACAGCTGTTCACGGCACGCCGGATATCTTCTCGCATTCTCGGCCAAAAATGATTTTTGCGCACCTTGCAGAGTGTTTCGTCTGCCCCGGGGTGGCACGCTAGGAGGTCGTCATGATGATACGTAATTGAGTCTTCTCGACAGACGTAAGGTATGTATATATGCGGGTTTTAGCACTGTTCGGTGACGAAATACGCGCCATCGCTGCATTGCAGCCGCTGAATTGGCTGCAGAAAGCTTTCGGCATCAGTAACCTCTATCTTCTCGTCGTTTTGGACCTCGGTAATTTTCGCGCGTAACTCTTGAGCGATAGTCAACGAAACGTATACATTCTGCGCTGGAGTTATTGTTTTATTAGCGCGCGCGTCCGTACCGGTAACGTGCGAGGGCCCATCAGACGTTGCGTTTTCACAGGTTACGCGTTTTACCGTACAAGGTACGCCAAAGCGAAATCGTTTAATCGAATCGCGAACTTACTGTATTCTAAGTGCTTGTAAAATCTGCACAGCGCCCCCATTACCGCGAGACAGCCTTGCTCATCCGAGCTATAGTACTTTTCTGGCTGGGTAAAATTTTCCGACGCGCGACAGATAACACGAATTTCACCTTTACCTTCGATCTGATACAGTTCCGCACTCATACCAGTAGCGCAGGTATCAGTCTACAGATAAAAAGGTTTATCCGGTGAGGCCGCTTTATTCTCCACTTTAGCGATTATATGCACGAGATGCACGTCCGGTTGGGTTGCGGCTCTTACAGGCGGTAAAAGAGCCTCGAGCTCGGTTCCCGTATATGCCGGTTCTCGGTTTTCGTGACAGAGCGTCCGGTAGCTCGTTATGTTTACCTGACACATGTTCCACCATAAACGTGAAGCTGCACAGATACATTGCCCATCGATGCAATTTTCTTTTACGTCCTTCATTCGGTCTAGTCACGTTAACCTTAGTTAGTCGGCGATAGTTAATACAGAATCTAAACTGGCCATTTTTTCTCTTCGCCATGACGATAGGCGAATGATGAAGATTCAACCATTCTGTCGGCAAGCATCTCTCTCACTTGCTCCTGAATCGCATTCTTTCTATCGATAGAATATCAGAACGGTATTGTAATTTATATTGGATAACGGAGAAATGGCCAGACAGATTAGAGTGGACAGTTGGTCAGTATAATGTTGTTTATGAAAGTCTTGTTGACGGCCGCCATATTGGATCTTCTAGGGGTTATAACAAAAAAACTGACACCGGCAATAGAAAGGGCATCCTCGAAAACCCCTGAGGTAATATTTTGAAGAAAAAATATCGTACCGTCAGTAATAGAGAATGCGTTGTATAAATCTGAACACCTCAGCGTTAATGGGTTAAAACGCTAAAATAAAAAATTTCAAATTACAATATTTTGGTGAAAAATAAAGATATCCCAAAAAATCCAAGTAGGTTTGAAAGTGGGAGATTAGTAATTTCAAATTCCATATTAGCTTTTGTGGTAGACATTTTTCTTGTTCCGTTGCATAACCTCAAAAACAGCTAAAAAACGCGTTCTTGCACTTTTAGGTTAGGATATCTTGAAAACCTGATGTACAGGAGCAATTTTGAGTTCCGATTCGGATTCAGCGCATCAAAATCCTCCGGAAATGTTTGGTCTGCTTTCTGGCTTTTGACTTTTGTCAAATTTTGTCGGCCTGTGTAATCTACCAAGCAGCCCTATACTTACTTAAAAAATAATAAGAAAAATGTGTCTAGCAATCTGTCTAATGCGAGACGATTGCGAACTCACGATAATATTATACGTTAAAATAATAGGTGTCTAACGATTGTCCATTGGGCGGCAGTCGTAAGCGCACATTAAAATTACAAATAAAGCTCACGTAAGCTCTGGCCTTATTATGCAGTCCATTGCGGACGCATAATCGCTATCCAGAGTGATAAAATTAAAGAAGGGAAAAAGAACCGCGAATGACGCGATAAATAAAAATACAAACTCGTTTTTTAAGCAAAATTTTCGAGTCCGAACTTTTATAATATTATGCTGAATGCGCATCGTGAGTAAATACGCTAAGCACAGGTAGCGTGCCCGTCACATAATAAATTAGCACCCGAACAGGGACTCGAATAAAAGACTTATAATTAGATTCGGGATTCTCTAGAATTGAAATATTTATAGAAAAAGCTCTAAAATTAAAGAAAAAATCTTTCTGATTCCTACGTATCAAGGTGGACTGCTTGAATGCTTGAAAGTCATACTTATACGCGCCTCGTGGACATAGATACAAACGTAAATACTGTTATAGAAAATCAAACCATTGCAGAAAAACAAATTAACGGTATACGTTAGCACATTATAATGTGAAGAAAATTATAAATAAACAAGCAAATAAGAATAAGATCGTCGAAAAGAGATGCAAACGTATGCACAATGAACTCACTCGCGTAGAAAAGGATAAGGTAAAGTAGGTAAAACTCGGACAAAGTGAAAACTGGAAGGTATACCCGGACAGAGACAAAAGATATTAATTATTACTTGCCTAAATAATAAAACTAAAAATTAGCTTTTAATTTTCAATGTTTCGTCTTCAAAAATCAGTTCTAATTCTTTCAAATTAAGTTGTTGATTATTTAAAAAAATAATTTTTCGTGTGTGTATCAAAACAGCGAAATAATATGCCTTTTTTTCGTAGTCCACACGAATAGCTGCGATTGCTTACTGCGGTAAAAAAACAGAGTTCATTTGTTATTTATGCCAAAATGATATATTTAATAGTTGATATTGCTTTAATAAATGAAACTAAGTAGCATTCTATGTAGCCAAAATTATTTTTATTTAAAAATTGCGTGTCCGGATATACCTTCTAGTTATAAAATTAGTATGGTATTCTCGGACAAGAAGGCAGTGCGTTTCCGAGTTTAACTACCTCTTGTTGAAGCAGATAGTAGTACTCGGACACGTGTGTTTACTGTTTAGACTGTTTAAAAGTTTAGATTGATTTTGCGTTTCAATGGTTGAAAATTGACTAAAACTATATCTCTACACACGTATTTGTATTTCAAAATTTATATTAAGTAACAGAAAAGATCGCTTTAGTGATTATTTGGTGAAAATCAAGCATGTGATAAATTTGAGGTTAGGTCAAGTTACTCGTTTTACTTAAGTAAGTACTTATTAAACGTTTTTACAATAATTGTTTCTTATTTTTACTTAAAAAAATATTTATTTTTTAAATTTATTTTAACAGTGTCGTGTCATAAATAAGCATACAAATATTATAAAATGGCCAAGTTACGAAGTGAAAATAGTGTAATCTCAAATGTACAAACTAAAAGAATCAGTTGTAGCAAAAAAAAAAGAAAAAAAACGATGAAAATAATATAGCCAAAAAAAAGAGATCTGTGAAACAAAATATTATCAAAAAGAATTTTAAGGTTAACCTCTAGAGGACCGGAAAACCGATATATCGGCTCTGGAGGAAAATCAGTATTTTTCTGTTATAAACAAAATCCAGAGGGGAATTTATCACATCTCACCCCAGATTCGTGATCAGCGACCCCGAACACCCCAAAAGTCAAGTTTCCACCAAGTTTCGGGATTACGAAAAAATGGGCCATTTGGAGAGCAGGGGAGGGGTGGAATGGAGGTGGGTGTGTGTGAATTTATCAAATTTGACCCCAGATTCGTAATCAGCGACCACGAAAACTCCTAAGGCCATGTTTTCACCGAATTTTAGCAATTTCATAAAATTTTTCACTAAACAATTTTTTGTATACCTTACCGGACCGGAAAGCCGATATATCGGCTCGCCCTGTGATATGAACTTTTTACATAGTTGATACATGATACTAGACACTAATTTGGGCAATTATCTATCGTGATTTTAACTCTTAAATCCCGGCCGTCTAAAGGTTAAAAGAGTTGAAATGAAGTACGAAGTTGAGATTATTGCGCAAGCACTTGATGCAGTCGGTCGAGGAAAAACAGTAAGAGAAGCTTCACAAATCTATGGAATTCCTAAGAGTACATTATATGATAAGTTCAAAAACATAACTTCTATGAATTCTAAAAAAGGCCGATTAACAGTGCTTACTAACAAAGAAGAGAATGATATTGTGCAGTGGCTTTTATACTGTGCTGAACGAGGCTTCCCAGTGTCACAACTCCTAGATGGTATACAGAAATATTTAAATGACATTAATAGGGTAACTCTATTTAAAAATAATAGGCCAGAGAAGTACTAATATAAGTTATTTTTGCAAAGGCACAGCAACTTGAGTTTAAGGGTCGCTCAAAATTTAATGACAACCAGAGCATCAGTCAGTGAAATGGGCCTGCCAAAATGGTTTTCTAAAGTGAGTCTCTATTTGGAAAACAAAAATTTATTACGTTTAGATCATGAGCGAGTTTTTAATATAGATGAGACATCTATTTTGCTAAATCCAAAGGATAATTCGGTTATTGTTAAAAAAGGTTCTAGTTCGGTTTATCAAATTGTAGGAAAGAATGAGAAATCTTGTATGACGGTACTTTTTACAGCTGCTGCTTCTGGAAGGATACCTTCGCCAATGGTATTATTTGATTTGAAAACGACGCCAAAAAAACATATTTTAAAGTGTATACCTAAAGGCTGGGCAGTAGGCAATACGGAGGGAGGCTGGATGACAGCTGGAAGCTTTTACAGCTATATTACAAATATATTTTTTAAATGGCTTAAAGACAATAAGTATGATTTTCCTGTTGTTTTATACGTAGATGGACATTCCTCTCATCTAACTTTGCCACTGTGTAAATTTTGTCAGACTAATCAAATAGAGCTGTTAGCATTATACCCTAACGCTACTTTTATAATACAACCCCTTGACGTAGTAATTTTTCGTTCTTTAAAAGAATCATATAGGTAAATACTAAGACAGTGGAGGATTGATAACAAAGTGGTAGATTTAAAAAAATGATGTTACCCGAAGTATTGAATCTAGCTTTAAAAGCTAATGACTTTTCAAAAGGCATTCAAAATGGCTTTAGAACATGTGGCTTGTGCCCGTTTAATGCTGATGCGGTAAATTACGATATTTTGAATAAACAAAAACAAAAATGACCTGACCCCACTGCTACTATTGAAAATGAAGAAAATGATGATAATTTAAAACTTTTACTCTTGTTTGAAACGAAAATTATTCCTCCTGATGTTTTGGAACTTTTTAAACACAATGAATCTGAAATTTCATGGAATGGAGACCTCAGTCAACAAGGACTTTTTGAATCTTGAGAGAAACTGGAAATGCTCTGTAGTATATAAATATTCATATTTACAACATTTATTTTGTACATATGTAATCAATTTTGTGTTATAATGATTCTTTTTTAATTTTTTTATATGTGTTAAGACAATCGTATATGATGTCTTTTATTTTTTAATAAAATATAATTTAACACAATTTATTTATAATGTAGATAATGTTGGGCGAGAAGCTAATATACAAGAAGATATAAGTTCACATAATAGTCTAGAAGATTCTAATTTAATTTGTAGTATGAATAATACGAGTAGTATAAGTAATAATGATTTTAATGACAAAGATAATAGTTCTATCAACTCTAAAAAATGTTCCTCGCATTATTAGTGACGAAAAAGTCAATATAAAGTTAGCTGCTGTCTCTCAGTCCCTAGATTTTAACAAGAACAACGACTTTGAAGATAACATTTACTTACCTACAGCTATCAATGAAGCTCAAGTAGAATCAAATGAAGCAGTTAAAGAAATTCGATTTTATGATAAATCAGGGCAGCTCAGGACAGCAACTTCAATAACAGTAAGCCTCTCAGATTTATCAAATTCTTTACACGGTTTCTTATTATTATTTTTAAAATGCAATTCGTTTTGTTAATTTATACTTTCTAATTTCAATAATTATTACAGAAGAAATTACTCATTCTGAACCTGTGGAAGCTGATATATTATTAGACAGCAATATTAAATTGTCATGTCATAATGAAAATAATTTTATCATAGATTGTAATGAAAACGCTTGTGATAATAGCATAAATGTCTTGAGTCGCTGTGAAGGTTTGCATAGATTAATAGTTTCAAATTGAAATTATCTTTTTTAAATACATGTTTCTTAATAAATTATATTATTTATTATGGATTAACTTGTTGATTTGTCTCAACCAAAAAGTTATAACATTGGCTGTTTCAGTAATATATTCGAAGAAAAATTACAAAATCAATGTCGTGGAGAGAATAATTTTCTCAATGGAAATAACGCTGCTGTCGTGGAAAGTATTATTGACGCTGATAATAGAAGTATTAGCATTAAGCAAGTTGAACATGCAAGTACTAGCAGTACTAGCAGTAAGTAAATTGTTAAAATATATTTTCAAAATATTAATATCATTTACATAAATATATTTTTTATTTAAGATGAAAATGAAATAAATGTTGAAATTTCACCTGCGTTCAAAAATGTTTTCATTGTACCGAATTTTAATGTAAAAAAGAAAAAGAAAGTAACATCTCAAGAAATTCCTCCAGCTGCAGTAGTAGACGATTTACTTGCTCTTCTTGAGAAAAAAGACGATGAGAAAAAATTGAAGGAAAAACAAATTTTAGAAAATAAAAAAGACAAAAATAAAAAGAGAGAGAGAGAGAGAGCAAAACTGCAAAAAGAAAAAGAACAAAATATAATTAAAGATTTTCAAGAAACTAAAAAGAAATTACAGCAAAAAAAGAAAGATGTTAATTCAGAAATTAAGGAACTGAAAAAAAAGGTAAAAACTCAAAATTCCTAAAGAAAATAAAACACAAATACAGGAAAGACAAAAAATACCAGCAGATGAACTAGCGAACATCGATCAATTATTATTAATCACTCATGAAATGCAGACGTTACCAAGCAAGATGAAAATTAAAGAAGAAAAAATTTAATTATTTATTTAATCAATATTTATATTTGTTAAACAGTCAAAAATTATATTATTTATCATCAATAAATACGTTCAGCTACTCATTCAATTTATTTAGTACTTCTTTTTATCTCATTTAGTCGCGCTTAGTCACGTTAGAGTATACCTTCTAATCTTGTCCGAGTATTGCAGCCAACGCAAAAAGCCTGTCCGAGTATTGCAGCAAACTAAGCTTCTTAAAAATGTTATTATTTTAAAAATAAAAACTACAAGTACATAATTTTTTTTAAATCAAAAAATCTACGAAAACTAACAAATTTATTTCGAAAATTAGGGATAAAAATTTAGTACCTTTACAACTGTCCGGGTCTTACCTACTTTACCTTAACCAAATTGAGAACGCGCAAATAAAAAAGAGTATTTTTACTTGAAAACTCAATTGAAAACATGACATCGAAAATGAGTCGCCTATCTATAGCTTTAACGTTAAAATATTTTCTTATCATTTTATGAATTTCATGTAATTCAATTAATTGATTGTAAACTAGACATACGCATATAATAAGTTGCTAAAAAGGCTAGCAGCACGCGCAGATCTACGGATTTTATGGCCGAATTAGAGGCCAACACGGAGGAAGGGAATCTGGCCGCGGACGAGAAAAAGCGATAATTATCGATAAGCGGAAAAATCATAAAAGGCGCGACCGCTAAGAAGTCTACGCATCTAAAATTTCAAGTCTCTCTCAGAACGAAGTCCGGAGGCTTAGAAATCACACTCACTTTTATAGTGGTCCCAATGTTAATCAAAGATTGCATAATCGGGTATAATAATGTAACGCTAGAGCAAGCGTGCACTTAAGGTGGCGCTTGTGCAGCGTGCTCTACCGCGAGTCTCTACCCACAGCGCAGAACACTCGGACTGCTGGTATAACGGCGTGTCTCTACCGCGAGCCTCTACCCACAGCGTAGGGACACTCGGACTGTTTTACCTTTCCGCGGGATGACGTAGGTAAAAGAAAGGAACGAGAAAATTTATTAAATAATGATAACTCTTTATTTAGCAGCTGTATGTATAATCGGATCGGCTCGGTCGGTAATGCTGAAATGAAAGCCTACTGTCAGTTAGCTGTTACTTAAGACTACTGAACTTATCTAGGGTTAATAGTGTAGAGAACAAGGGTTAAGTGTGAGTCTAAACGTGAGTGTGCTTAAAGTTAAGGTTTCGAGTAATACATGCAATTTCGGTCGGTAATCAGTCCTCGGTTACGATTAATCGAGGGGTGATCCCTAAACTCGCTCGGTACCACCCACCACAGATGTGCCTTTAAGGCAGGGATTCGGAGCTCAGAGAGCTGTAACGGTTCCGGTGTATATGATACGGTCGGTAGGACAGAGTCTTGTAATGTCGGTAATAGGACGGTGGAGGTTCGGGTACGGAGTAGTAGTAGTATTACTACTACCCCTATCAGGTGTGTGATGGTTGGTGGTGAGCGTTCACATTTAAACGCGCTTTTATGCTTTTGTGTAAAGATAGAGGGGAACTATGCGCCCTCTATCTGTGTGTGGCGACTGGAGGTCTCTTCCTGCCAGAGGCACTATGGCGCACCGTCAAGTCCGGCCTTATGGCCTTCCACTGGCTCTTAACAATAGCCTTTGACTTGGTGGAGCGTAACTATGCTCGGTATATGGGTCCCCTATATACCCGAAGGTCCACTTTTCTTGGTGCGCGAGAGCGGTTTAGCACGCGCTCGCGCTCGCATAGCCTCCTAGCGGTCGCGCGGTGAACTACGTAATGCATGTGCCAGCGTTACAATAAGCAGCAGACATTATAAATGTTGTATAAGGTAGTGTTTTTGTATCGCTGGACTTGCTACTCTTATTTTAATCTTAGAGTTCGTCCGTCTCGTCAACTCCCGATAATGACAATGCTTAACTTCCTACCTTTGCTGAAGTTCTCACTGTTGGCCGATTTCTCCTCGCCCGGGATGCTAAGGGAAAAGCAAACAGCGTGCAGGCAAAAATAAAAGAAACAAGCGTTGCTAGGATTGTACGAGATGACAAGGCTTTAATTGTATAAATATGTACAGGTGATTCTCCCGAATTTAACGTATCGCGATGCGCGATCGTAGGCCCGGCTACGAATGTCGTGAGGGCGATTCGCGATAAACTCCCAGTCGATGAGTTTCCCAAATCTCGGTGTCCACGGCAAGCTCCACCAGGTCTCGAACCACAAACACAATCACACACGTATCGAGATCCAATCTCGGTGATTAAATTCAAATAGTCTCGTGTACCGTATAATTTTTCTCCGCTCCTCGTGGTAAACCTTTTAAAGGTTTAATTACTATTTCCAGTTGAACCGGCGTTCTCGAGACGAAGCGGGAGAGTGAGCGCTCTTCGAATTTCGGCTCTGCCGTTGGCGCCGCTCGTTGTCAGTGACGGTCATTGCGCGGGCCGATACGACAAACGGACGTTTCGCGACCATAGGCGTCGCGAGTGAGGAGGTATGACGGTTGTGGCGGGCTTTTCAAATAGGAGCTCTCCTCGCGGTGGATCAGGCCGCGGCCCCCTCGGCTCGTCTCCACTCACTCGGCGCTGATGCGTTCCTACGCCGTTGTCCTCCGACCCACTCGGCTTCACGCCTCTGGATACCTGCGTCTGCGTGCTCGTTGACGGTGATGTCTTCTTCGCTCTCCTTCGCTCGCTTCTTTCTTACGCGCGTTATTCTCTCACTCACACATTCATCCTTACTTTTCCTTAGTCTCACCTTGCCGTACCCTCTCGCTTCATATTTTTAATAAAATTACTCTCTCATAGTTGATAGATACGCGGTACAATAAAATAAATATAACAATAGATGAGAAACACGAAATAATCTCGTTTATAGGCATAGGGATGAGCTCAAAAGAGTATTTCTCTATGCACATCGCCATGCACGAAGACCTCGAAAATGAGGAGTGCGACGATTACGGTAATGACTTTTTTAAAAAGCGTTTAACCGAAAACACGTGTGATTACTCGTACGATATTTCGCATAAAGAAATCGTCGAGAAAATACATATGAACAAAAACTTAAATCAATTGCAAAAGCAAGAATTAAGTAAACTCATCGATAAGTATAAATTCGTTTTTGAGAAACGCCCAAACTCTTAACAAACAATGAATATACATTAACGTTAAAAGACGAATTACCCTTCTGTTCAAGCCGCAATTGCTGTAGCGTCTTTTCCATCTAACCCTCTATACCTGATACGGTGGAGCCACCTTTTTTGCGCTCGCGCGCGAACGCTGTGTGAGCTTTGCCGCGTCAAGACAGACTCGCTCCGGCAGCGAACAGCAACACTGTTAGGCCTGAGTGCTCGCGCTTTTCGATCGCGTCCTTGTATAACGACTTCAGTGGTAGAGAGTTCAGGAGTTTATCTACAATAAAATAAGTGATTTTTATACAGACATAAAACTATTTATTGTGTTTCTCAACAGCCCCCCCTTTTCGGTATCTCCCTTCGTTTTGCGCGACCGCCCCATTTTGTGAAAGAAGGAAACGGCGCGCACACCTTCTATTGTAAACCTTATCCGATTCCGTTATCTTATAGAGACAAAGTTAGAAAAGAAATTGATAAAATGTTAAATCTCGGAATTATAAGACGCTCCTCGAGCTCTTACGTAAATCCAGTAGTAATCGTGAAAAAAAGATAATTCTATACGGATATGTCTAGATGCACGTATACTTAATGATAAACTAATCAATGATTATGATTCGCCGCTGGGAGTTGAAGAAATATTCGCGCGATGCAAAAATAAAAAATTCATGTCGACACTAGATTTAACAATGAGTTTTTGGCAAATACCGCTCGCTGAAAAAAGCAGAAAATATACGGCATTTAAATGCGATAATCGCGTATACGAGTACAACGTAGTCACGTTTGGATTAAAATCAAGCAGCGCCACATTAATACGGTCTAGATGAGGCTATTCACTACTTTCACGACTATTTATTATCATTCGTAGATGATCTATTTGTAATTTCAAAGGTCCGCACCTTGTACCTGGAGAGATCTTATGCCAGCTTCAGTACGCACCCCCGGTATCGAGAGTTCTTTTGCAACACCCCTACTAGCGCACCTGGGCTGGTGTTTAGTAAAAAAGCCGCTAAATATTTAGGTTCTTTTAACAAGAGGATCTTTTATAAAATAATTGCGGCAAAATAATTCCTCCTAGAATCGACACGCAACCAGCCCAGTTGCTTCCTATAGGGGGTGATGTGCTCATCCCTCCTAGCACCATAGATAAATCTAACACCCATATCGTTCAGTCTCTATAGTCTGATTTTCTGTTCAGTAGATGCATCAAGACACACAACCGAGCAATAATCGAGATGAGGAAGGACTAAGGCCTCGACCAATCTTCTGCGCAAGACCTTGGTGGTGCACTGTCTAATAAACTGTAAACTATAGAGAGTCCTATTCACTTTTTTCGTGATTTGATTTATATGTGGCTTCCACGACAGCTTACTATCTAGTGAAACACCGAGGCTCACAACAGAATCACTCAAGGACACACGCGCCCCTCCCCCCAACTCAACACATGGCAAACCGTCTGTATACAAATCATTAACATATTTAAATGAACCAAACATTATCACTTGGGTTTTACCAGCTTCGAGCCGAAAAAACGCGCGCGCGGCCCACTGGGACACGGATTGTGCCACTTCGGATAAGTAGTCGACACCCTCCTAGAGTCTATCCACAGGAACCTGCAGATAGACCTGAAGGTCGTCAGCATAAAGTTTGTGCTTGATGATCTTAGAGTCAAAAGTCTCACGCCGGTCATAGATATAAATACTGAAAAGCAACGGGCCAAGGACTGAGCCCTGAGAAACACCCAAGTTAGTTTCTAAATAATCGGAACAGCCATTAGTTTTTGAAATAACGCACTGCATGCGATCCTGAAGATATGACTTTATCCACAGTAGTGCAGTCCTTGAAAAGCCCAAATCACATAGTTTTCTTAATAATCTTGTAGGAGAAATAGTATCAAAAGCCTTGCTGAAATCAAAAAGCATCAGCAAGGTAATCATCCTTCTATCAATGCCCATGCGGGTGTCGTTAGTCAATTTAAGCAGGGCAGTGTGTGTACTATGGTGTTGTCGAAACCCTGCTTGCAGCCGATCGAGAATGCTATTAGCTGACAGATATTCAATTATTTGGGATTGTGCAATCTTCTCCAGCACCTTAGAGACAAAGCACAGCAAGGCTATTAGACAAAAATCCGAAACAGAAGATGGTGCGGTAGTTTTTTTTTAAGAGCAACAAGCTGTGCTCTCTTCCAGGCACTAGGGAAGACTCCCTGAGCAAAGGAGAAGTTGAAAATACACACAGAAACAGCCAAAATTACACTCATAGCTTCATCAATTAACTATAAAATATTAAATTGAATATAATAAGTGCTGAAGCACTCGCGAACGGGCCGAGTAACGGAAAAATTTTACAAGTGTGTTTACTGAGCTCGAAGCTCAATAGTAAACACACAAGTGTACGCTGTCGGACAAGGTGATCGGCGAAGTTGTCGGTTCGTTGTCTTTCTGAAATCAGCTGCGTCTCACGGCGAATTGTTTAAATAATTATGAGAGGATTTTTTTTTATTAAACTTTTTCCAAAAATTATTTTTATTCAAAATTTTTTCATAAAAAAAATTTTTTCATAAAAAAAATTTTTTATTGCAAATTTCGGGGTTTTTTTCAGAAAAATTATTTTTTTAGTTTTTCGATATTTTTTCATAAAAATTATTTTTTGTCAAAATTTTAACCTTTTTTTTCAACAAATTATTTTTTTTCAAATTTTTAACTTTTTTCCAAAAAATTATTTTTTTTTTTTGGTTATTGACAATTTCCCATAAAAATCGATTTTCTTTCAAATTTTGAGTTTTTTTTTTTCAATTTCTATTCATTTCCCTGAAAATCTAGCTCGAGGCGATCCCCCCCCTCGAAAACGTTAACCGCAGGAAGGCAACCACATATAAGAGTCTGTATACGGGCGGCTCTGAAAGTCCTGGAAAGGACAGATCAGAAGACCTTATAAGATTAGATAGAAGACAGATAGACAAGAGCGCCTTATAAGCGAAAAGCCTTGCGCAGAGACAGCGAAGAGTCGCCAAGAGACTCAGGCGATTATAGGTAAAGGAAAACAGGAGAAGAAGATCAGATATGCCCCGTTTCGCTTTCTTATTGCTATCATTCGTCGCTTTTATTCTATTACTTCTCACTGTAGCAGCGGCTCGAAGACCAATTTTTTTCAAATGAAGTAATAGATCTGGACAGCAAAATAAATTGTCAAAATAACAATGGTATTCATTTAGTTTTGTTGGAGAGCAGTGATTCAATAGGGGCTGTAGCATTTGTAAAACGACACGTGAACCAATAGCAATATTTGGTAGTAGATTATCCTTTGCATTCTTTCCACAATAAATCTCGAAGTGAAATAAAAAACCACTGTAGGAACATAAAGCCCATAATTTGATCCCAAACCGTATCGGTTTCCCTTTGATGAACTGTTTGAGAACGCATTTACCGTAGTATTTAGCCATCATTTCATCTATGGACAGTGCAGTCG
>UELU01103258.1:2158-14596 GCA_900490025.1 Megastigmus dorsalis | reverse complement strand
CTCTACAACTGCAGCCGATTTACTACTTCATTTTTGGATGACTCGACGTCGGAGCGTATAACTCGGCTTACAGTCGATATTTTTTCATGAAATTTTGTAAATTAACTTGTCAATAGTATCTAAATATATCCTTAAAATTTTTAAATATTTGACCGCATGATTTCTTTTGTATGAGTCCCGGAAAATCACCTCCATCTTCCGCCCGAGAAACTAGACTAATAATAATAAAAATTCCCTTAAGTAATAAAAATTCTATTCTGTATAAAATTTTGAAAAGATTTGGGAGTTTTTTCATCCGTTATCGAATCTAATAGAAAACCGATTTTTTCATAATATTGTTAATTTCTCAAGAAATATACAATACTAATTCCTGAAATTTTTCTCACCCATATACTTACTTCCTTTCCGAGGAAGTAAAAAAAATTTCAGATGTATCTAGTTAATCATTATTGTATGATACTGACAAAGATATAAAGTATGGAATTACCCTGGTTAAAATTAGTTTTATTAAAAAGTAATAATTTTTAATAAAAAATGATAATTT
Organism: Megastigmus dorsalis; assembly: GCA_900490025.1. NCBI lineage: Eukaryota > Metazoa > Arthropoda > Insecta > Hymenoptera > Megastigmidae > Megastigmus > Megastigmus dorsalis. The sequence goes on along the minus strand of UELU01103258.1, from coordinate 14,052 downwards.
TTTCTGAACCCCTATTTGGATAATTTATGATATTTTTTGATAATTTTTGGCAGCTTTTGGTAATTTTTGGTAATTTTTGGTAATTTTGGTATGTTTTTGGTAATTTATTGTATTTTTTGCTGAAAAGTAATAATTTTTGATAAAACGTTTTTTCCGAATTCCTATACTAATTATCAGAAATTATCACTTTTTAGCAAAAAATATTACTTTTTATCAGAAATAATTTTTATAAAAGTATCCATAAATGCTGTCTTAAATTCCTCAAAAGTGATTATTTTATACAAAAAAACATATAAATTATAAGTTTTATTGTTAAGCTAGTGAGTTGTACAAGGTCTCAAAATATTCGTTAAATATTCTTTTACGTCGTGTAAAAGTTTTTCTGTAAATTGTTCGTTAATAACTATACAGTTCAAGTTAAAAGTCTAGAAAAATGCAACTCTACGTAAGACTCAATGTTAAATTGCAAAAATTTATTTTATTGATATCTCATTAGCAAGGGTACTAATATATAATAATAAACTTATATTTATAATTTCATCAAAATCTGATCGTTAATTCTAAACCTGATGAATCTTCTTAAGTAAACATGGTAATAAGGATTTTGGATGTCTGTATACGTCTTCGTAATCGACAAGTGATTGACTTTTATTGTTGAGTACGTATTCAAAGACAAAATTTCGTTAATTGTTGCTCTTTTGAATTCGAAAAGAATATCACGAACGAAATCTCCACAGTCACAATTAATTCTCGAAATTCGAAGTAGCGACAGTCGCTCGGCACAGCGATAAATAGTCGCAGCTCGCACGAAACTGATATTCATCCTTACAAGGCGGCAGCCAGCCGACACGAGGTCAAGCTGTGCGCTGCAGCAGCTATACACGTTTCATTTCTCATTTCGTACATATATACGTGCACACACATGGAAAGGAAAAGCTGGGCGACACTACCGCGCGTACATATACATCTTATATACAAAAGGCCGCTGCAACGGCAGCGGCGGCGGGACCAATAGGACTGGGCTTTATATTAGCCTCGGGCTCGCGCTCGCCACCTTGAAGGCATCATTAGGTGGGCATTGTGTCGCCGCCGACTCTCCAACGAGATGAACTGCGCTACACGTATATACACTTACACAGACGTTGCACACAGAGTCGCGGGCTGTAGATTCCTCTTTTTCTCTTTTGCCCAGTGTGTCCCGACGTGTAAAGAGTTGCACAGCGAGCGCGAGGCGACACCCGCTGCGTCCCGAGATCAGAGATAGGGTTAATGATGCAGCGCCAGCAGCGGGGACTCGACAATAAGACGCATTATTTACGCTCAGCTCGTTTCTCTTTGCTCGCACATGTGCATGTGTGTGTGCGTGTGCGATTAACCATCACGGCGGTAGTATAAGCAGGCTTACTTCATTACTCCGCTGAAAGCTTTCATGCCTCTTTTTATTGCGGCTACCATATCGCGCGATTATGCTTTCGTGTGTGCAGGAGTATAGCGAGTGTGTGTTTGTATAAGTGATTGAGAGGAGAGCGTAGATGCAACGATGGAAATTAATAAGCATGTTATTTTTAAAGACTTCCCTTTTAAAGTGAGAGCCGGTAATGGGGCGAATTACGCAATGAATTGTGGTTTGTGAAACTTGTAACTATACATAGTGTAATATCAGTAATGTAATTAACTATCCTCTTGCTTATGATGTATGTTTTTTAATAATGTAACGGCAGAGATACGTTTTGGGCGAGTTGATCGATCGGTGTCCATTAAGCATGTCTAAAGTACAAAGAAACAAACATAATGCGTGCTATTGAGAAAATGAGATAGCGTAAAACCAGTCACATACAAAGGTAATGTATGCGAAGAGGATTATGTCAAAATACAATCCCATCGGCGCTTTCTAAAATGTAATGAATGAGTATGGATTACTTAACATAAATCCGTATCTATAATATTGACTTTATAATGTATTGCATATATGATGAAGAGAGTAGCTATTTATTGTCGTGTTTTCAGATAAGAAAAGCCTCAGGAAGTCAAATAACATTGAAAGAAGTTGAAACGAAAATCATAATTAGAATTCAATTTCCACTTAGCATAATAGAATAAATCATGAAATTGATGAATGTATCAAAATATATAACAAGGGGTTTGTACAAAAAGTAGGTTATGTTGAATTTTTGCAACACTGAATTGCATAAAACTGAATTTTTAATCAATGTTAAAGAATTAATAAAAATTAACGGATACAAGTATTAAATTAAAAAGTAAAGGATACAATAGATCAAAAATTTTTACAAATCTTATTAGAAAATGGATATTTCCCGGCAATAAATAGTAATGATCAGACCTTCAGAGATCAACAACAACAAAGACTCCTGCATTGACAACTTCTTCATTCAAATAAATAAGTTAACAAAATAAATCTTATATACTTCAAACTCCTTTCAACGACCACTACCCAATATTTTTTTAATTAAAAGATATAAAAAAAAGCTGCACAAATGATAAACAAAAAACGACAAAATCAATTATAAAAAATTATGTAATGTTGCAAGATCAGTAAATTGGTCTGAAATTAACCAAATAGACGACCCAAACACTTTAATAAATACCCTAATTGAAAAGATACTGTTAACTATAAGATATTGCTAGATAAACTATATAATATCGGTGTTAGAGGTAGAGCCTATAATCTCATAAAAAATTATCTGAGTAATAGAAAGCAAAGAGTTAAAAATAATGGTAAAACAAGGCAATTTAATATAGTTAACATGGCTGTATCATAAGGTACAATACTAGGCCAGCTATTCTTCATAATCTACTTAAATGAGATGTTAAATGAAGCATCTGAAGACGAAATTATCAGAGCTTTAATGCTTTACAATAATCTACCAAATGAATTTAATACATTCTGCAGTAAGAATATCATAGAAAATAAAATAAAAGCATGGATAAAAGACAGCTAGCAATACATGATTCCAAAAATTAACTGTCACCACATCTGAGTACACATTCTGCATTGGAAGTCTATGAGATTAGAATGGGAGCAAAATTCGAATTCTTTCTCCGGATATCAACAAGCAAGATATTGGAGATAGAAGATTCAAGACCAAGAATAAGCATGCAACTTGCGATTTTCTGTATGCAAAGTACAGAAACGAGTAAATTGCATGTTTCCCCTTTAGTCTATAAGTTAGTTAAGTTCTTTTTTAGTTTTATATAGAGCCAGACCAGCGCACAGGATGTATTTTCTCTGTTGAATTACTACTTGGTAATATAAACTTTGTGTAATTATTATTTTGTAATTCTTGCATATACTCTGGTTTAAATAAGTAAATAAATGTATAAGTCTATTGTAAAAGAAGAGTCAAATCAAATTTTAGTAAACTCTCATCTGCATTAAAAAGTCAACCAACGAAAGCCGAAGACTCGTAGACTGCGTTAATAACCGGACATTTCAATTACTATCGATTTCGCGCAGACCTTTGCCACTGCTTGAATTATAAATCTTTCTTCGTAGCTCTCCCACTCGACGTTTTGATTAAATTGAGGTAAAAAACGCGGGAATCAAATGAATTCTCGAGTCCTTCTCTCTCTCTCTCTCTCTCTCTCTCTCTCTCTCTCTCTCATACACAATTGATCGGACAAGGCAGCCGCCCCCAATCAATCCGTAGCATCTGTGCCCTAAGAGCAGCAGTAAGCAGCAGCAGTAGTGGCAGTGCCGCCTCCCATCGATTCATTAAGGAACCCCCGAGGTGATTGTTAGCTATTGTTAAAAGGAGGCGGAGGCATTTCTCTCTCTCTCCCTCTTCTTCCACTCGTCCTACAATTTTCCAATCTCCAGAAGCTGCAGAGAGAGAGAGAGAGAGAGAGAGAGAGAGACTCCTTTTTCGCGAATCCAAACGACTCGACGACGTATACGCTTCGGACGAACGACTGCGGAGGGCGTGAACGTGATTAACGCAGGCCTCTTTATCTTCGTTCAAGGAGAAGGGAGAGAGGCTCGTACCAACGCCTTGTAGACACACTTGAGGATTCCGTCGACGCACGCCTACATTTCTCTTCGATTCTTTTAATAAAAGACTCGAAAGCAACGCTCTGTGTCGATTAACAAGCAACATCTACTGAGAATGATCCTTCTTTCGCTGCTTTTCAATTGTAAAACAAGTGTGTGTGTGTAAGCCTTTGTGGATGGAAGAATTTGGCGGGGAAAAGTTTGATGGCGCTTTAAAGATACACCGATTTTGGCCATTTAAGGAGCTTACATAACTTATTTGATTGCTTGTTTTATCGATTGAGTGTATAAAACCGCTGCCAATTCATTGGCACATAGTTTCCACTAGCTTAATGTTTAGTTCTAATATACAATTATTATATAATTTGTAAATAAAGTAAGTAATTAAACTATTTCAAAATATTTAAAAAAATATATAAGAAATTTAGAAATATTTTTTTTAATTTTACAATTATTATTAAAATTTAAAATATATTTTTAAATTTTATATTAGTCTTCTATATTCAAAAATAATAATAATTTTCAACTATTTGCAAAAATATCAAAAACTTTGATTATAACGTAACCTACAATTTTTTAACTAATTTCATTGATCAAATATATAAAAATATTGGAAAATACACAAAAAATAAGATATTAAACATCAATTTCCATCAAATCATTATTGAAATATCAATATTTTTAAAAAATCTTAAAAATCAGAATAATTGTAATATCTTTAAAACAAAAAATACTACTATTTATGCATAAAATTTTGAAAAGATTTGAGCAGTTTTACACGAGCTATCGAATTTGATAGAAAACCGATTTTTTTCATAATATTGTGAATTTCTCAAAAAATATAAAATATTAATTTCCCGGCTTCATGCGACAAAAGGTCAGAGTAAAACAAATATTTATACTTTGAAATCAGTACATGCGTTCACATACAGACGCGAAAAAAAATTGTCTCCAAACTACTAATATTTTGTTCCAAAAGTCTTAACAAATCTTTTTTAACATTTATGAAAAAAAAAAATTTCTTACCGTTATATCGGAAGTATTGTATACAATACTTCCTCTCTGAGAAAGCAAACATAACTAGTAATAGGAAATAATTTATTTTATTTAGGTATACATATTATAGTGAATTATTTGAATATACAGCATGAAAAATATATACACTATATGAAAATACTATAGCTGTTTCTTACTCATGTGGGTGTGTCTATAGCATGCGTCTTTATCGATTCCTGTCTTTTCAATGTTATTATACAGTTTACAAAGTCTATTATATCAGCAAATGGAACTTAATCAATTTCTATTGTAGGTACTTTAAGACATAAGTGTAAATTTAAATTAATATAGGACATTATCTTTTTATACGTAGCACGAGAGAATAAGACGTTTGTGTGAGATAAAAAATAATTTATTATTTCTTACCTTATTTCAATTAAACTTATAGTAATTCTCATAGTCATACTTAGCGTGCCCATTATAATTAAAACGACTCCAGACAAAGCTTTTGCCAAGATCCCTAATTTATAATCAAAGTCATCACTGGTAAAAAATAAACCAATAACCGAGATGACCTACTCGTCAACCGTTCGCCAACGACGTTGACCAATAGTTACTGCTGTGGTTGACCAACGAACGGATCACCAACGGTTGCTCGATTAGTGACTCTAAAATTTTATTTTATTTTCTTTTCAAACTAGAACTTTAGTCGTCAAATGAATTTCCCTAAATGTACGTTGCCATAAAGGTGCAAAATATAATTAAAATTTTATTATAAGAGAGGTTATGAATACGGATGGTTCAGTATATGTGTGTATTGTGCCTACCTGCAAATGACCTACTGATACAATCCTATTTGCGGAGCATGAGCACTACAAATCGGAGCAAAACGGATCTTTCCGACTTAACCAAAAAAAGACGGGTTTCGCATCATTCGTCCTCACGATTTACAGTTTTTACATTTTCATTATAAATATGAGTAGTACTTCTAGGAAACGTTCTAAACAATATCGACATATATCAAAGATGTGAAAGATAGAAAATAAGATTCAAGACGCTTGACATTTTTAGATAGTTTATCAGAGTGGAAAAGTGATACTGATACTGATACAATTAAAATAAATATTAGGTTTAAATTGATATAATAAGTATGTTCTTGTAAACAGAACCTGTAAATTTTAAAATATTCTCTTTATTTTTAGCAGCACTTTCTTAATCATTTTGTGATTTGAGACTTCAAAAAAGATGTACGATGGACTCTGATAAGGAAAATTTTAGTGGAAATGAGACTGAGCTTCGAGAATTCACAATTGTACAGTTCATTAAAAGAGGCAGTTTAGAGAAAAACAAGGCAGATGTATATTGTGCCAAGTAAATGGTTGGACTCAAAGAGTAAAGGCCGCTTCTGCACTAGATTTCCTGAGTTATCGTCTACTCCAGAAGACAATGAATTCTTGCATGTCTTTGTAAAATCTTGTGCGGATCCACCAACATCATGGGGAATTTGCACGGTTGCTGTTTTGGGTCAAGCAAGATGTGTATTTAACAACCAATAGTCTCATGTCTTGTTCTATCTATTTTTATCATATGCTCTTTTTGTTTTACTATGCTACTCATATGGAGGTACTCATATGGAGACTTTAAAAAAAAATAAAAATTCTTGAAACCGAAGAAAATGCTTTCACATGTTCTGATGTGGATCTTGAAAGCGAAACAAAAAAAAATTGAGCAAGCTGTTAATAAGCAACATTTGCAGAACGAGCTGATTGCTTTGGAGTCAAGACATGTTGCCAGGATTAAAGCACAGATGACTTATACGAATCCTCTATCAGCTTCTAATACTGAAAGTAGTATAAAAGAAAATAATACCATCAAGATGTCTACTTATGCAACATCAGAGTCAACTCCAAAAGGCACTGTCCACATATTGAGCATTCTTTAGGTAACTTTTTATCTTGATATATAAATTGATTTTGAGGGTTCTAAACTGAAAATGAGAAATACATTTTTACGATTTAATTATTTGTATAAGCACTATTTGAAATACCGTCTTAAAATTAGTGTGCATTGCATATAATTGCAGATGTATGTATATTAGAGTGTCCCTTATTTCCCAAAGGTCGTGTCTATAGGCACGGGTTAAACTTTGAATTTGATGTCATTCGAAATTTGAAACATGTTTTTTCGTCAAAAGAAATCGATCTAGGGGGCAGCATGAAGCAGCACGATCAATTTCTGGAATTAGGGGAATAAAAGACACCCTATATATATACACGCTGTGTATTATTTCTCAAAGATCCTATCTATAGGCACGGGTTAAACTTTGAATTTGAGGTCATTCGAAATTTGAAACATGTTTTTTCGTCAAAAGAAATCGATCTAGGGGGCAGCATGAAGCAGCACGATCAATTTCTGGAATTAGGGGAATAAAAGACACTATATATATACACGCTGTGTATTATTTCTCAAAGATCCTGTCTGTAGGCACGGGTTAAACATTGAATTCGGGGTCATTCGAAATTTCTAACATGTTTTTTCGTCAAAAGAAATCGATCTAGGGGGCGGCATGATCGATTTCTGGAATTTGGGAAATACGGGACACCCTAATATATAGTCAGTATATTTGTACAATATTCTTATCATATTTCGAATTTGGTACTGCTTACTGTATAGAATTTTCGAATTTAAAATTTTGTTCTGAACTAAATTTTAAAATAAATATAAATTTAAAACTGCAAAAGTAAAGTAAATCATTAAGCTGAAAAGAATAATTTTACGGTTTGCAAATTATCAGCTTCTACTGGAAAAAGAATTTAAAAAAGTGTGGAATTACTAGAGAAGAAACGGAAATTATATATTTAATCACTAAAAAATATTTATAAATTAAACATAATTATTTATTTTTAATAACTAATACTTATTAATAAGTCGATTTTGTTTAACAAAAGACGATTACTAACAAAAATTTGATGCTCTATATATATATATATATATATATATATATATGTATTTCTAATCGGCGATCTTTCATCAGTAACTGTCACCATAGCATAAGACATTCCAAAGCCGAAGAGGCTCCATTATTCGAGAAAAGGCGCAGTTATCACTAACTTTTATTTCGCTTACATCGAGTTTAATAATAACTGCATGCAGCCGTCTGAGCGTATATAAGCCAAAGTCGCGTCGTCCGTTACGGATTTTATCTACTTGGAAAATCGGCGAGGGGAAACTGCCCCATCGTCGCTCGGTAAAGATAAAGACACGGCCCGAGGGAGCACTAAACAGAATTAGTGGTTGATTCCGTTTGAGAAGCACAGGAAAACGCTCGTTGCGAAAGTAACCATAAATTCTGTGAAAACGTGACCTCGGTGGGTACTTCCGGAACTTTCTTCTTTCTACTTGTTCCTCCTTCTTCTCGCCTTCTGTGCCTTCTCTTTTTCTTATATTCTCGGTCGCGCGTCCCTTTTCGTACGGACGATTGCTGTGTAACAAAACGAACACACACATCACACATACACACGTCCACATACGTATACAGACACGCGTGACTTTATCTCGGATCCCTTATTTTTAGATTGCAGTTATAAAGAGGGTAAACCGGGCGTCTGAGCCCGCTATTCATGCTGTTATATGAAATGAATCGGATGAAAAAATTAAGATTAATAATTGACAGTAAATTAATTAAGCATAATTTCTTTAGAAAACTTAATACAACTCATTCGTAAAGGGACGTACCTCAACTCGTATGATCAAGAAGTTTTTTTTTATAAGTCATCGTTAAATTGAATGATTCTTAATAAAATCTTATTAATTGAACTGCTTCTCGCCTCCGGTGTCCGGTGTCCGGTGTCCGATCTCAAGTTCTATATATGTTTTTCTTTTTAAGTAACAATCTAATAATAATTGGTAATTGGTAATTGGTAAATATCTTTTTCATCTTATTAATTAAAGTGCTTCTCCTCTCCGGTGTCCAATCTCAACATTCATATCTTTTTCCTTTTTAACTAACAATCAAACACTAATTGGTAATTAATAATGGATAATTGGTAAATGGTAAATGGTAAATAGCTTTTATTAATCAAAATTACTAATGTTAATTAAAATAATACAAAGGGCGTATTGAAGTCATAAATAATTAAAACTATGTATATCTTGAATACAGATGCCCTTCGTTTAGAAATTATCTATCATCAAGCAAAGTTTCAAGGAAAGATTTGAATAACACTTTCCAAACACTTTTGAGGATGTACAAGCGATACTCGCTAGTCAAATCAGCAACTTTTCGAAAAACATTATAGATAGTATTACTTTTACATGAAAGTGGTATATTTTAAATGACCATAAATTGTACGTAACTTATTCTTTACTTAATGAAACATCAACAACGTTATTATTATGTTTATATCAACTAATAGATCAATAGGTTAAGGCATAAAAAATTTCCAATTTCGTTTTTTCCAAGTTTAATCCACGATTATTATCCGATTCTAAAATGTATTCCAAAATATACCACTTTCATGTAAAAGTAATATTATCTAATGTTTTTCGAATATTTGCTGATTTGACTTGCAAGTATCGCTTGTACAGCCTTAACCTTCTGACAGCCGGGATGACGCGATTTGGCGTCATGTAATAATTTTGCTTGTAATTTCTTACTCGGGGGGTTTTTAAGATTGCTGAGCACAAATATGTAATCAGAATTTCAATTTTTCAATTCCAAGGTGGCGAATTCAAGATGGCAGACCAAAAATTTTAAAAATACCGTATTTTTGTCTGGCATCGGTCTCTATACTTTCATGTGAAACGAAAGAAATAATAAATAGAAAAACACCTTATTTCAACAATATTCATTATATATTTGATTTTCTGATGCAGAATTTGACTCCTTCATCGACTTACAAGAGCATTGTTACCATAGAATTGTAAATATTAGCTCGGAATCTTGAGTAATCGTTTGTAATTCTGCGCATTTGCCACAATATTTTGGGAATTTTCTTTTTGAATTTGTTTGTACATTCCCGTGTAAAAAAAAGTCTGGTAGATGTCTGGCTTATAGTCAAATTTATCAATCATTCCTAGTAAAGTCTAATTCTATGTAATTCTATGTATTATCACTAGTCAGAATTTATTCCAAAATTGATAGAAATGGCCAATTCATTATCTAGCATCCATTTTTTATCAAAATAAGTATCAAAATCGTTCTCAGCAACACTCAAAACCCTTAGAAAACTTTCTTTGCTGATATAAAAATTTTTAAAATTTCCCTTTACTACCGCCAGCCGGCATAACGCCATATAGCGTCATTCCATGATCGACCCACATATATTATTTCTTAAGAATCATTTATATGGAAAATTTCGAGAAAGTTACAGTTTTTCAGTAGGAAAAATGCCGGCTGTCAGAAGGTAAATAAGATAATGAAGAATACAAAAACATTTTATATAATACAAACATATCATCACTATAATGTTAATCTTAAGATAGTAAAAATTACACGAGGGTGCGTTAGCGATAAAGGGATTGTAGTTAGTCTATATTATGTACTAATAAATACTAAAATATAAATAAATAGTGTAAAAATTATAGAAATAATCACATGTAAGAAATAAAGTTCGACATTCAATTTTGTACAGCGTGTATCACAATATAGATATACTTGTAGCACTATAGAATATCTTTAAATTGCGATATCTTGGAAGTTATGGTATCTCAAATACAACTGAAGTCAAACATTATAAAAATATGAACATTACTACTGAAAAAATTATTTTGAAAACATAATGTTCTTACAAACATTGCATTGCTTGTTTATTATCTATTTTTAATGAAAATAAATAAACATTACTTGATCACTTTTTCAATTAACCAATAAGTGAACAAAAAAACAATGACATAACCTTGATATTATACACGTATTTAATTACTTCGTAATTACTTCGGCAGATAATATCTCGAAATTTTCCACGGCTACAAGTATTCTACGATAAGTGATCTGAAAAAGAAACTTTTTTCTTTCATTTCATATATTTTTTATTGCTTCAAAAATTATTAACACTTCGCAAATAATCAACTTTTCTAGTTTTTTGCCCCAGTCCAATAAGAGTCCACGCAAAGAGTAAAAGTTTTAAGTTCGAATTTTATCAAAATTTGCACGGGAAGGGGGTTAAAAAGGAATACCTTAAGATTCAGCAGATCTTAAATTATTAAAAATATTATAGCTAAGTGCATGAAAATTCATGTAATATAGCCTCCTTTGATCTACTTACAATGTCATGGAGCTTTCCTGTTACTTGAACAAAAAAATAAAACGATTGATGTGATATTAAAATTGTGGAGTACAAATATCCAGATGAATATTACATTTTATTATTTTGTTTATTGCCATATTTAAATGAACTGCATGGTGTTTCCATGAAGCGTACATATCATGTTTATTACATTTGATATATTGTTGGCTGATTGGTAGAAAAAGGTTCTGTCTCAATGTTTTAGTTTGAAAAATGTTCTGTCTCACGAACACATTCTTTTCTTTTGTAGAAATTAATTCTTACTCGCAAGAATACCAAAGTTTTTCTTTCATATAAGTGTAGTTTGAATTCTTGTAAAATTTAAAATTTATGCAATTTCTATACTAACTTGAAGTTGAAAGAAATAAACGTATTCTTGAAATATAATCTTTTCTAAATTAAATTATAGTTTAGATATAACATTTTTCTACCGAGCCAACAGCATTAACTAACTGCAGTATCAGACTATTGATCTCTTAACCCATTAACGACCAAGACCCCGAATTATTAACAAGTTTTTCAAGTTTTTTTTCAACTAAAAAAAGGTTTGAAAAAATTTTAAAAAGATCATATCCGACGTATTTCGAGCTGTTCTTTCGAAT
>UELU01103257.1:0-13283 GCA_900490025.1 Megastigmus dorsalis | reverse complement strand
AGCTAAGAGTTAAGGTCTACAGCAGTAGCACGCCCAGCGCGCCGCGACTGGTCGAGCACCTTGTGTTTGTTGAATGATATCTCGATAAAATAAAAAAACCCCTTTTCAGAAAATAGCTATATCGACGTAAAATTTCCTCCTCTTTCGATCTAGCAGGTCAGAAAAAATATTAAAAATGTATTTTTTGAAATATAGCACATTTTATATTTTTTCAACGTCAAATTAAGCAAATTTAACAAATCTGAGAAGACCATCGGAAAGCTGAGGAAAAAGTACATCGAAATCACTTCGTTATGATAATTTCTAGGTGCATTTTAGCCCTTTAAACATGAGCTGAAAACAGCACGATTAAGCGCTCTCGCGCCGCGCTTGGAGAGTTGACGTGAAACGCCTTATATGGGAACATAATTAAAATTAAAAAAACAAGTACACGAGAGTAAAGTTAAAAGAATCTTTAAAATCGATGAAACTGCAAAAAATAATGTTCATAATAATAATAATAAACAATTAGACAACAAATATTATTGCAAACAATGAGAAACATCGATGAAAAAATAAGGCAGATAATTATAATGTAATTTAACACGCACATGCCGTACAATCAGGCCTAAGCAAGTCTATTTTTAAATTCCCAAATCGTGCAGTAGACGGCGGCGCACCGTTACCAAAGGCTCGAAGGCCTAAGCAATTTCATTCTTGATTTCAGAAAATACTTTGCACTGCAATTCGTGTAGTGTACTTGTTACTTAAATATGTAAATAAATAATTAATTACATACACAAGGCGACGATATGTGGTAAAATAATGAAATGATTAAAAACATTCGCTGACTGGTACTCAAGTCTTACTCTGCTGGTGCAAGAGGTGATGACAGTTGATTCACGTCGTATTAATTTGTCAGATGTTTATGACCTCATTGGAGCAACGCTGAGTGTGGAACAGCCGCAGAAATTTGACTTGGACAGCAAAACCGTCACCAGCTAATACACAGTCGTCAGAACAGCGCTGATAATGGCGATGAAGGAAAAGCCAAGAAAGCGCTCAAAAGTCAGGCAAAAATCGTTCTCCTTGGCTCAGTAGCAATAAGCCGTGCCGTAATTACTTAATGTATGGAGCCACGAGGAGTCCGATTCGCCTGAAACAATTTCTTTCTTCACAGAGTGCAAAGAATATATATTAAGGGGTTATTATCCCTAAGAATTACGAGAAAATTGATTTTTTATTATATATTCTTAAAGTACATATTATAGCGAAGCAAAAAACAAATTTTCAAGCAGAAAATACAAAAAATAAAGAAGTTACAAGAATTTAAGGAATAAAATCGCAAAAATTAAAACTCACAAAATAATGATTTTTTTCATTATTCTAGTTATATAAGTCACGATATCGTATTTTCTATGCAAAATAAAATATCTTTATACATTGAGATACTAAAACTCATTCTGTAAACGAAAGACCTTTCCAGGTATTTATTCCGAATCATAAATGCTGCAAGAAAATATAATGTTCATCAAATACATTTTCAGCTTTTTAGCATCATTTATTTAACAAGGTTGTCATTTTAAAAATTATAACTAAGCACTTGCAGAATAAAATAATTTAAAATAACAATCATTTACTAGTTTGCGATCATTATATAAACGTATTATGAATTCAATTTTCTACTTTGTCGATTATAATACACATTGCCTGCGCTATTGACGAGGCAAGGTGGCATCTCGAGCGAATACTTACTGCATTGCATGCAATCATATGATTCAAATTGTTTACAGTCTGCTGACTGCTATAGAACCAAAGTCAGATGTAATAAGTGTCGTGATGTGTGTAAAGTATTCAAAATAAAAGAATTTTCAATGAAGAAATTCAATGAGATCAGATAAGTATTTTTGCTTTACATGTGACTATAGTGTTATATCAAAAAAGGGTTTCATTGTGTGATTTCTTTTTCCAGGCAAGAAAGTTATGTCTAATCTTTGCCTGCACATGCTGGGCTGGACTGTAAACAAGTCATATCAAATGTATATGTGTTTCAACAATAAACATGTAAGTGTCTAATTCAAAGACTTTAAAACTATATAATTACAATAATTTTATGTATTATTTTATACGTATACATATACTTCATAATTTACCTGATATAATTGTCTTTCAGGTTATGCGAATACTGCAATATTACCTTTTTATGGAAAATATTTACTTTTAAAAGGAGTAAAATACAGAAACAATTTAGGTAAGAGTATTAAATATATTAAGCATCATGTCAATATTTAACTTTAAATTGATTTATCTGCTTTATATGTTTTTAAAGTCCACGTGTTGGAACCTGGTGGAATTATTGAAAGGATTTTCACATATGAGGTCTTAAAACATTAAAAATATTACTTATGTCGACTGTACTCTACTGTAAACTGACAAAGATCTTTCTATCGGTCTTACAGTCTAATCAATATACATGGACAATCAGATTGCCCTTGTTTACAATCACCCCCGAAGAATCTTAAATAAACTTATATTTAACCCTGAAATAAACATTTATTAGTAAAGGACAATCTGACCGCCCCCCACCACCCAAACATACCCAACGTTTCGAGCCCGCTCCGACTCCTCCTCAGGGACTGAAATGGAAAGCATGTTTAGCCTCTTTATATACCCATCCCTCTACCCATCCCTCCACCACCAACTATCCGGGAGAATTTATTGATAAAATGATTGAGGAGAGAGTGTCGGAAATTTATAATGGTAAATTAAGGAAACGGATAGATAAACAAACAATGAATGAGAATGGGAAGAATGTATATTTTAGTTTACCTTATGTTAGAGGATTATCGGACAGGATTAGAACAGTGTTTAGAAAACGGAATATTCAAGTTTTCTTTAGAAATGATAATAATTTGGGTAGGTTATTTAGTAATTGTAAAGACAAGGATGATAAATGTTTAAAATCAGGAGTAGTTTATAAAATCAAAAATTTATCAATATAGTTTACGGAGCACAAAGTTTACTTCGGGGTTAAAAGAACATTGTATGAATTGCTTGCATTCTTTCGATTTCGGGAGTGTGGAGGTTTAAGAAGAGGGGATTAGGAATAATTTTTTTTATTATTTATCCTTGCCTAGTGCGCCACGTACTTATTGATTAACAGAATTACTGTCTTGTCTGCGCAAAGAAAGATTCTCGTCGGTGTAAAATGCTTTTTTGTGTTAGATAGACTCTGCGAGTATCGTCTGCCTCGACGGCGAAAGAGTAAAGACCCTGTAGACTCGCGCCGATAAGGAGAGCAAACTGTCGAGTGAGTGTCTCTCCTTCTCGTGCCTCCTCTGCGATAAATTTCGAGTCCCTGCGTGCTACTTCGACTCGCTGTATCGCCTGCTCGAGAGGTTGGCGTCGGAAAATAACGACACAGTCGTGGAATAGGTCGACAAACTGGAAGAAAGCGATCTCGATGCTGCCTTACGCTGCCTTAATTTGAGTCTGGACGGCAGTACGGGCGAAAGGCGCTATCGGTCCGATACCAGCTAAGATCGCAACGACGGGCCAATCTCGCCTGAAGTGAAGCGGGCGTAGCGGAGCCTCGCTACGAACCGTGGCCAGTGATTCCCTCGAGTGCGTGTGCCGCCGGGCCTTCGCGCAGCCGTGCGCCGACGGAACACGGCGAAGTCGATCCATCGATGAACCGTCCGATGGCTGGCTCGTTCTCGATGACACGGCTGAACACGTTAACCAATGTAACTTTTGGTGATTTCTTTGGTGCCTCCGTGCTGGTGAGCACTTCAGCTCCGAGCGTACCTATAGCATCCGCGCCTACATATACGAATGCAGACACAAGTAATCGCGTGGACGTACGTAGTATGCAACCGCTCTACCAGTCCGTATTGCGCGTGGATAGTTTTGCGATGGGTAGTCTCACGCATAGTGGCACCAGATCGCCATTCAATGGGCAGTTTTCGCTGGTGGCAAACCATTCCCTGCTGAATACGGTGCGGGATGCCGTGACCTCAGTGCAGACGTCCGTGCCTCTCCCGGCGTCCAGTGTGCCATTCACGAGAAACGCCACGATGGGCGCGCGAGCGACCACAAGCTCCTCACCACCCTTACAACCCTCGGCTATGCTGCCTATGTTTCCGCACGTGCCTACGTACGAGCTGCCGAATCTGGATCTCTCGTCACTGCCTGTAGTAGGCGCAACGGCCTCACAGGTTAATCTGCCGCGGACGAGCGGCTTGGCATCGTCCCCGAGTACGCCATATCCCGCACTAATACACGCAGGAGAAATAGTACGCAAATGGCGACTGACGTTCAGCGGAAAAATGGAAGACAGCACCTAGGAATTTCTGCTGATGGTGAGTGAATGCCACCGGGAACAAGATTTACGGAATGGGATCTGTTGGAGGCCATGCCAGTGCTACTCTTGGGACTTGCCTTGCAGTGGTTTCGATTAGAGCGCCCCAACTTGAATAATTGGGAAAAGTTTCTTTGTGCCTTCCGACGCTGCTTCGGTGGAGTAAACTTGCAGTTGCGAGTGCACGAAGAGGTCCGCCGATGGACGCAAGGTCCGGGTGAAGCGATCGCCGATTACCTCGGTGGATTACGGCACATCATGAGTTATGTGGTGCCTCCGTACTCGGAAGGAGATCGACTAGATTTTGCCTACGCCGATCTCCATCCCGACTACAGATAGAGGATCGAGCGAGACTAACTCCATGTCTTGGAGGACTTGGAGCGAAAAGGAGAGTAGTTAGAAGTAACTCGCATCTTAAGACGAGGATATGCATTGCCTCCATCGCCGAAGGAGTGCCTCTTTCCGGAGCACGCTTGCGTAACCGCAGCACATGCAACGCGGCCAAAAATAGCCGCGACGTCGGAAAGAGATGCTCGCACGGCCTCGCCCAGACAAGCCGCCGCGTCCGACGGAAAGACAACTAGCCAATCGGACCCAAGCTCGCTGGCCGTGGTTGTAGCTAACCCGCTAAAAGCTTTCGAGGTGAACGCTTCCGCCGCGTTGAACATGCCACGCTCCAGACTATACCACGCGAAAATGCGTCAATCAAAACTGCGTGGAGCGAAGGAAGGAGCGGGGAAACGGAAGAGGGAGTCGTTGCCAAGGGTCAGTGTCGTCTCGCCCAAACAACAACCGCCAGTAAACTCGAGTTTAACGTGCCTCTGCGAGTACTATACCTCGACAGAAGCGCGCGGGGCAGATGATCGCTTTTTCTTGCGTCTCGTAATAGGAGCGAAAACTTTCTCTGCCCTGGTAGATAGCGGTTCCATGCACACGTATCTAGGACAAAATACGTTCTCATCACTGCCTACGACAGGGGCAACGACATCATCAACGCTGGTTCATATGGCCGACGGATCCGCCGCGTTAATACAAGGAAAACTTGCATTAAGCCTGTCGGTAGGCAGCATAACGCGCTCTGTTCAAGCCCGTCTATTGCCTTGCTTGGCATATGATTGTGTGCTGGGTATCGATTTTTTGAAAGATTTTCAGATTATAATCGATTACGGAGAAAGTACTTAGAAGATGCCTTCTCAGCCGTCGGAAGGATTTATGACGACGGTGCTTGTACAGGCCTCTGTTTGTGCAGCTATCGTCGAAATTTCCTACGAACAGCATCGGGTGATTGCCGACTTGTTCTCTTGTTGTTTGCCTCCCCCGACTACTAAATCCAGTGTCACGAATTTAACGGAGCACAAAATTGATGTGCAAGCCCCCCCCCCCCATCAAGCAGCGATACTATATGGTTTCAAAACCAGTACGCCAAGCGATGCATAAGGAAGTCGATGAGTTACTCGACTCGGGGCGGATAGAGCCCTCCCATAGTGCCTGATCCAGTCCGGTGGTGATGGTCCGGAGAGCAAACGGCGTTTACAGATTTTGCATAGATTTTCGTAAAGTAAACGCAGTCGCGAAGAACGACGCGTATCCATTGTCTTAAATGGACGCAATCTTAGAAAAACTAAGCGCGGCCAAATAAATTTCCACTCTCGACTTGAAGCATGCCTATCATCAGATTCCGATGGAAAAGGACAGCATTTACGGTGCCTGATAAAGACTTGTTCTAGTGGAATATTCTGCCTTTCGGCCTCTCCAACGCGCAGGCCTCGTTTCAACGAATGATCAACGGTATCATCGGGCCGGAGATGGAACCGAATGTTTTTGCCTACCTTGACAACCTGATAATCGTAACCGAAACGTTTGAGCAGCATCTCACAATTCTCGAGAAAGTGCTGCACAAATTGTCAGCGGCAGGTCTGCAAATCAAGCGGGATAAGTGCGAATTCTGTCGACAGAGTGTGCGATACTTAGGTTATCGCATCGACCAAGAAGGCTTAAAACCTGACCTCGAGAAAATCGAGCCGATTTTTCAATATCCGGCTCCGAAAAATATAGAGCAGCTAAGGTGTCTGCTAGGTATGACCTCCTGGTATAGAAGGTTCATAGAAAATTTCTCGGAGGTCGTGGAGCCATTTACCCGACTGTTACGCAAAAATTCGCGAATTCAGTGCGAAGAAGAGCAGGAACGTGCCTTTCAGGCTGTTAAAACCGCTCTCATAACTGCCCCGACACTTGCATATCCGCGCTTAAAACTGCCTTTCTCTCTGCAGACGGATACAAGCGCCACCGGAATCGGCACAGTTCTAACGCAGGAAATAGACGGATGCGAGCGCGTAATAAACTCTCTCTCTCTCTCTACAGTGGAGCGCAACTACAGCGTAACCGAACGCGAATGCCTCGCCGTTCTAAGGTCGGTAGAAAAATTTCGACAATATCTAGAAGGCACTGCCTTCACTGTCATCACCGACCATAGCTCGCTCCGTTGGCTTCAAAATCTGCGCGATCCAACGGGACGATTATCGCCCTGGGCGTTAAAAATGGCTCAGTACGACATGCAGATCATCCACCGAAAAGGAGCCCTTCATCACGTGCCTGATGCACTCTCTCGGGTGTTTTCGGACGTCGAAAATGGCCCGGCGGCGATTAGGGAATGCAACCCGAAGTCTTGGTATGAACGGCCACTTCGTTTGATGGAAACGATGCCTCACAAATATCCCGATTGGATAATTGAAAACGGCAAAATATACCGACATCGCCCGGATCCCTTAATAGACGATATCGTAGGCGATTTACAAGCATGGAAACTAGTACTGCCTGAAAATTGCCGTCGGAAAGCGCTCGAAGAGGCACATTCCGTGCCTACGGCCAGTCACCTTGGAACGGCAAAACCTTTCGCCGTTTAGCTGCGAGTTTTTATTGGCCCGGATATTACGTGGATACGGCGAAATTCGTGAAACACTGCCTTATCTGCCAAGCCTACAAGGTTGAGCAGAAAGCTCCCACAGGCATGATGGGTCAAGGGGTAATCGAATAGCCATAGCTAATCGTAGCAGCCGACTCGTGCTTTTACGAAAAGCCAACGCTCAATCCATCATAAAGGCCTTTGTTTGGAATTGTAAAAGTAGTGTAGAGTAAACTCCTTATTATGTAGCGCTTATTAGTTGTATCGTCGCGCAATTTAGTGACGTCACGCTACCCAGCATGCCCTGCGACTCGTATGTTCTTGCGCGGGCCAATAAGGGACTAAACGAGTGTGTATGTGAGAATGCGTGTGGTGCGCGTTCGCCGCGGTGTAGCTTCGCCGTCTGTTTCGCGCTACCGACGTTGTTCGTTGTACGCTACGAGTGCTCCGAAATAACTGGCACTGTCTCTGCAAGTGCGCCTATAGCCCTTTGTAAAACAAGAAGTGTCCCCGAACATCACTTTGTCAACTAATAAAGGATTAATTCATATTCAAGTAACTTGTGCATCAATACTATTTATTTACCTAAAACCAGTCAACGCTATAAGTGAGGAATTAGAATCTATTTATTTTGCCTCAAACATTTTTGGTCCTTCGAGCCGGATGCACAACGGAAACAAGGTATGAAGGAAACAAGTACGAAATTACGAAGGAGTAAGGCACTTGGACTTAAGACGCACACAACACAGCAGATCGCATTATCCGCCGCGGCTGCATGTTGAGCGGCACGGTAGGCGCCATTTTGGACGCGCTCGGCGTTCTCACAAGCACGGCATACAGACGCTCGGCGCTTAGAAAACGTTTGTATCTAGCTACGAAATCGACACGCCGACATAATAGTGAGTAGCTATACGCGACGACTGAAAGGATTCAAAAAATCATCTACGTCTGTTAAGAGGAATATTGAGGAAGTTATCAGCACACATCGAGTGTCTTCTCTCGGCCACGTGCTCATCCGTATCAAAGTTCCGGTTATCAACTCTTGCTAGCGTCCGGAACAAGAAATGAACAGGACGTCGTATCCTGTGTACAATAAGAGCAGACCGGAGACCTTCTGCAACCAGATAGTCGTTCTTCGTGGGAATATACGAGAGTACTGCAGTGGTGGATTTCGAGGTTAGGACCCCAGTCACTGACTTTGTGGCTTCACTTCAGGCACTTAGCCGATGATTGTGGGTTTTAAGTATCATTCTAACTTTTCACGTATTTGCTTACAAATCTATTTATATTGAGTTAGATACAAAATTCTACTTCGTATATATTTTTTAATTACAACAATAAAATTAGAATTAATCACTAAGAATTGTACTATCTTGAACTATGACTGCTTTGTTAACTAGAATTGAAGTAAGTTTTGTTATTATTGTTGATCATTGCTTAACGAGTAATATTGTCGAGTTTCTTTGCTTGGACGAAACGTTGCTTGATCGAAGTAGGCTCGTTACTTATTACATTTGTATATTTTTAGTAATATTGCACCTCCACTTGATGACACTGCTTGACACGCTTCTGACTCCAACCTCTGCTGCCTGCAACTGCTCATTCAACAATCACAGTTGACGCATTGCTCGCTACAGTTTAACAACATCAGTACTGCTACGATACGCTGTTCAATCGGCTGAAACGATTGCTGCAGGAAACCCTGACTACAATACCTGCTGCATCTCCTGTAGAAATTCGACACGTCAAGTGATGTATGAGTGGTATAGGCCTTCAAGTGGTCAAGTGTGTCATGAGCATGCGAGTAAATTGACTGATATCGCATACAGTGCATAATATGAATGAGTGTTGTAAGTCAGAGCGTATTTAAGAGTATTTGATGCGAAATAGTTTTAGTCAATTCTAGCACGTATGAAAGTGATGAGGAATGAGGAATGCAGTACTAAGGAATTGTAAGTGTGCCTTAGTACTGTATACGATAATCGTGTTCAAGGAATTGTTAGTGTGCCTATGAACATAATGAGTGATGTAAATTGAATGCGATAGGACACATTGATAAATGTAGGTGCTAGATTGTTCAGAGTAATTTCCTCATTTCGCCAAGCAGGCTAAATGAGTCAAATTTTGGCAGCACGCAACTCTCAGGTCAGCTTCAATTCTATTTTTTGTTACACTTCTACTACCCAGTGGAACTCACTACCGAACTTTAGTTTTCTTTTTTTTACGCTCTAGTAAATACCACACCTTTGAGTCCATTATTTTGATAACTGCCCAATTTTCATTTGTTTAATTACTCTTCTCATTTTGATTGTTTAATTTTGTTGAATCATACTACGTTGCTTAGCTTTGGTCCATTACTACAAAGTGGATCAGATCTATTGATAAACTTTGTTACTCACAGATTAATTTTCAAAATGGACATTATGTATGATAAGCAAAAGGTTTTGCAAAGACAAATTGCTAATTCCTATGAGAATTTAAAGAAGAAGTGTGCCACCAAGATGTCAAAAGTTGCGGCCGACACTCGTCTTTCCGGTTTAGAAGATTGGTATTCCCTGTTTGTTAGTAACAACAGGAAAATTCTTAGCTTGAAAAATGTCTCTCAAGACCATAATTATTTTGTTCGTAATCTTTATGACCAGGTAGTCGATTCGTACTATGATAAAAAGGGAGAATTTGTACAATTTGTAGATGACCTGAGAGTCGCACAAGCACAGCAAAATCCTCCCCTTGAACCGCAAGCAGTAGACAGATGCGTGCAACTCTCTGCATCTGAACCCAATTCACTTCCCAAAATGAACCTGCCTAAGTTCTCAGGCAATTTTTCTGAGTGGGAAAATTTTCGCGACCTATTCCGGTCAGTTGTTCATCGTCGCGCAGATTTAGATGCTTCTGTAAAATTTTACTATTTACGAACACATCTGACTGGTGATGGAATGGAACACATTAAGTCTATTCCTATGGTTGCTGACCAATATGAAAGAGCTTGGAACACATTGATCAATGTCTACGACAATAAGCGTAGAGCAATTAATTGGTGTTAATCCCATGAAACTAGAAAGTGCCAGCGAATTGAAACGTGTATTCACCGAAATCATCAGCCCTTTCGAAAGTCTTAGAACGTTAAGTAGAACAGACACAGATTTCGGGAATGATCTCATAGTTCACTTACTAGTTCAACAATTTGAAAATAACACTAAGAAGGATTGATGAAAATCTTTAAATAATGGTAATGATGATCCACCCACATTAGTAGAGCTTAGGAATTTTGTAGAGTCACAACTCGTGACATTAGAGTCTTTTGAGGATAACGACGAAGTTTCTTCTAATCCTAAAACTAGGAATACCAAAAGTAGACAGTCTAAGAAGAAAATGATAACAGTACTGTTCATTCCTTACAGACTGTAGCTAAAGAAGCTTCTCCTCGAAAGCCTATCAAATGCATTCTTTGTAGCGCGGAACATTCACTTGCTAAATGTGAATTATTTGCAAAAAAATCAATATCAGAACGACGCGAAATTGCGAGAACAAAACGTGTCTGCTTCAATTGCCTTAGTGCTTCACATACTAAGCAGCAATGCAAATCACGTTATGGCTGTTTCAGCTGTAGAGCGAGACATCACACTCTTCCACACGAGAATAGTAATAGAGCGGGGGTGCAATCAGAATGTAGTTCAGTCTCTGCTAGTCTGAATTCTGAGCGTCCGTTAAATGCTAATGATTCTCAGACAGTATCTACGACTTCGCTTCATAGCACTACTAGTTATACCACTCAAGCCTTTGGAAATTCATCAGGTGTACTACTAGCTACTGCTCAGGTTTTTGTCGTGGGATCAAAGAACAATCAAATCAAGGTTAAAGCTCTGATTGATACGTGTAGTCAGGTTACTCTGATTACACAAACTTTTTCAAATTCCACGTAGAGAAGGTACAAGTAGAAAGCTCGGATGGATTTCTCCGGTTATAGTACAGGCAAAAATCTTGTTACAAGCACTTTGGCTTCAAAAAGTAAGCTGGGACGAGCAGCTTCCTGCTGATCTGGTCGATAGATGGACTGGTTGGGTGAGCGAACTTCCGATGATTAGTGAGATAGAGATCCCCCGTTGGTCAGGTTTCATGCCTCAAACTCAAGTGGTTGAAATCCATGGGTTTGCCGACGCTTCAAAGTTAGCGTACGGGGCTGTTCTTTCCTTAAAACTTGTTCAAGATTCTAAGGTTTTGGTTTCATTGCAGGTGGCGAAATCAAAAGTATCGCCAGTGAAAACGCTTAGTATCCCTCGATTAGAGCTATGCGCAGCTCTACTACTTACTCGATTAGCCTTACAGTTTAAAAACTCCTTGAAACTTACAGGGTTTGACGTTCATCTTTGGACTGATTCTGTTGACGTGCTGTTCTGGCTTAAAGACTACCCATCACCCTGGAATGTTTTTGTAGCTAACAGATGCTCAGAGATACATACGTCAATGCCTAGCGCATTCTGGCATCACGTTAAATCCAAAGATAATCCCGCGGATATTGTTTCGCTGAGTTGCAAAACTCAAAACATTTCTGGTGCTATCTGGTGCAAAGGGCTTACTATGCCAGTGAGTATGCACTTTTTTGTAACACTTTCTTGTCATAGTTGAATTTGTTAGTGTAATGTCGGAATAAACAATTGCATGTTGGGGAGAAAAAGTGACTGTATCAAGTCCCAAGCAAAATCTATCTGGAACAGCAACAAACAAACTGTGCCATCCTTTGCCTAACTGAAAAATAAAATATACGTATTTTTTCTTTTGTCATCTGTAATTGTTTATAAAAAATTATTTAAACAAATTACAAAAGAAATTATAATTTATTCCGACATTACACTAACAAATTCAACTCTGACAGAAAAGTGTTATATAGGTTTTTATCTCGATTTTTTCCCTAGAATCGATTTCCGCAGTCAGTTTTTTAAAATTATAAAATTTTTTGTAATTTGTTTAAATAATTTTTTATAAACAATTGCAAATGACGAAAGAAAAAATACATATATTTTATTTTTCACGTATACAAAGGATGGCACAGTTAGTTTGTTGCTATTTCAGTCAGTTTTTGCATGGGCTTTAATGGGTTAAGGGGGTATATATTTTTATTGGCAAAAAAAAACAGGATTTTTGGATTTTTAGTTTGAAGACGGCTTTATTTATATTAATATTATTGTTGCACATTTCGATTATAATATATTTCGAGAATTTACAGTAATTTTTTTCAAGTAAAAAGATCGAAAAACAAGTGAGCTGTGACTGATCTCGGAGAGGTCCAAAAAAGAAATTTTGCGTTGAGTAAAGCAGCGTAAGTCTATGTCATCTGAAAACAAAAACCAAATGGTTTTCATTAGACAATACATTTTGCCTGGGATAGAATCCCGACAAATTGGCCAAAAGTCCATTTTGTAGAATCAACAATTGAAGTTTTTTTCCTACAAGTAGACATATGAAAGTAGTTGAGTACAAAGTTTCATTTAAAAGTCTGAAATATTGACCAAAATATAAGTAATTGATTTTAAAATTTACATGTATTTTTCTTGATATTAAATTTGTTAAATATCTTGTAATGCAAGAAATATTTGAATGTAATATGGAAACTGAATTTTTTTTCACAATAATGAAGTTATATTAAAGTGGAAAATAATGCAAATAAGTCAAAAATGTTTTTATTTTCTTCCGAAAATCTACCTTCTTTAATAAAATATACGAAATAATTAGAAGTTGACACGCCGCACAGTGGGAACAAATGAAATTTTTTGTGCCGAAATCGTAAATCTTACGATAGAAAATACATAGCTTTTTGAAATTTTGAGGGCTTGTATAAAATTGGCCAAGGTATAAGGGAAAATTGTAAAGAAGGTATAAAAATGTAATTCTAACCTCAATGTATTTAACTCTTTGAACCATACATTATTCATAAATTTTTCTTTTAATTCCATTGACCTAAAAATCTATACTTGGAGGTTTTTGGGATCGAAAATTGCGAATCTGGGATCAGATCTTTAAAATTCAAAATGGAGGATCCAAGAT
>UELU01103249.1:0-42900 GCA_900490025.1 Megastigmus dorsalis | reverse complement strand
CTATCTCTCTCTCTCTCTCTCTCTCTCTCTCTCTCTCTCTCTGTGAGTGTATTTATTGGCGTGAGTGAGTGTGTGGTAGGATGAGTGCATGTGTGATCGTGTTGTAAAGTTTCTTATATTCTTTTTCTTTTAACCAAGACTGATAGATATCGATCGCTTCTTTACATTAAATTTGGTTATTTGTATTTTAATTAAAACGCTCTGTGATATTACTTTTAAACATTAAAAATATTAATTATGTCGACTGTACTCTACTATAATTACAACTTAAATTACAACTTAAAAGTAATATAAACTGACAAAGATCTTTCTATCTGATGGAAAGATCTTTGTCAGTTTATATTACTTTTAAGTTGTAATTTTTCGACGACTGAAACAATGTAAGACTTATTCAGCTGTGATATCATAGAAAGACTGAAAATGTGTGACTGCGAAAAACCAAAAATAAGGAAATGTACAATCAAAAGAAAAATCAATATGTATTAACAAGTACGTTTTGTAAACTATTTAGAAATAAACTTATATCTATCAATCTATCTCTC
Organism: Megastigmus dorsalis; assembly: GCA_900490025.1. Lineage (NCBI taxonomy): Eukaryota > Metazoa > Arthropoda > Insecta > Hymenoptera > Megastigmidae > Megastigmus > Megastigmus dorsalis. The sequence goes on along the minus strand of UELU01103249.1, from coordinate 42,358 downwards.
TCACGCTCTTTCTCGCGTATTCGTGTGTTTGGTTTTCATTCGCGACTGGTTCGATCGAGAGCTTGGAGATTCGATAGTGCGGTTATTGGATGTCTCCTCCGCCCTCTCTCTCTCTCTCTCTCTCTCTCTCTCTCTCTCTCGCTGCTCGCAACGAGGTTTTTAATTACGATTGCCGAGGGATTCGTACACGCGGAGATTTTTGGATTATCGGACTAGCGTATATGTGCGGCTGAACACGAATTAACACGTTTTCGTTTTCCGATCAAATTAATTTGTTGTATGTGGCCATTTTCTAGGATTCGAATCGCCTTTTCTACACCTTTGTTTTTCAACCATTACTTTTTTCGGTAAAGTTTACGCAATTCTTCGAATCGGAGAAAAGTGTCACCCTGGGTCTTGTTAGGAAAGTATAGACATGATAAAGCCACCTTGGTTGCGAAAAGTTTCTTGAGAACTGGTAAAAGCTTCCTTCAAGAACCGCAAACACTTTTCAATCAGATGACTACACTGCAAAATCAAGTGTGTTAAAGCATAACAAGTTTGTGTAACAGATGTTACACACTTAGATGTGTGTTATTCATATTAAACATAGGCAACACATTTTCTTGGTTTACTCACTTGGATTTGCAGTGTACAATATATATTTTTAAATATAAATATTTGAAATAACGACAAATCCAATTGTATCTAACCACTAGGTTTAAACTTGCGATTACACTTCTTTTTCATTATTCAAACATTCAAAACAAATATTGTCTATTTTTTAACTAATAAAAATAAAGAAGGTTTATTTTGTTTAAAAGTTTTGATCTTAAGAATTAACTATTAGAAAATATTTTAATTAAATAACTTCACACTAGTCGTCTTCCCCGTTAGAAAAATAACCATTTGAAAGAGCCAAAAGATAAATCATTAGACTCGAAATATTAGAATATTACTCGTCAATCTCAATTTTCGTTTTTCGCAATTTAAATCGCGATGAACTTAAATTCAAACTATCGCAGCAGCAGCGAGCAAGTCGAGCGTCAGTTTGCTCCCAATAAACTTCAGAGATGCCAAGGCGGATCAACACTCGAAGTATGCGCAAACATCTACGCGAAGCAAGTGGAAAATTCACCCGGGTGAATTCCCCTCTCTAATTGAACATTACAGATAACAGAGCGCGCGCGAGAGAGAGAGAGAGAGAGAGAGAGAGAGAGAGGGAGAATCGGGGAAAATCTCTATCGCACCTGGACTCGGTTCGCCTCCCGTTCAGGGTCAGAATAATGAAGCCCCGCAGACACAAGCAGAGCCACAGACACTGCGCACCGGCGTTACAGCGACGCGACGGCAGGGTTGGCGCTCCGGCTACAATCGTGGCAATTTAACGAAGCGCGCATATAGTCAGCAGCAGCAGCAATAGCAACAGCAGCCGAAGCATCAGCAGCAGCCCGAGCGAACACACTGCACCGATAGAGAGTTAAATTGCGCAGAGGAATAGGCGTAGGAGATAAAGCTTCATTTGACAGTGGCGGCGCGGCGGCGTGCAAATCCGCGCTATACCCGCGGCTTTAAATTTCCGGACTGGAAATTAGCGGGGAGGATTTGCGAGCGGCGGAGACCGCCGGAAAAATACACTCTGCGGCTTTGTGACTCGGCCCCGCTTGCAGTGAAGTGCGCCTGCAGTCCTCGCTGCTCGTTGCGTATACAACAGCCAGAGGGTATAATGAGATTTTAATGGCTTTACAAAGACGCTGACTCTCCTTTTCGGGACTCGCGCAACTCGTGATAATTCGTTATGGGATTTATGGCGTTAAACACCGGATGTTGGAGTACTTTTTTCACACCGCGATGACAAAATAATGCGTCGATTACGTGCGATATCATTTGGGGACTCGCGGCGCTTAATTGTAAAATCGATTGAGCGGCCGTTTTGATTCTCGTAATTATTAGTTAATGCTGTTGCCGTGCGGTATCGGTGATATTCAGAAAATATTTAGTTTCTGCTGGTATAACTGGCGCGATGATTTATGCCGTCGTAAAGTTTGGTAATTAGAGATTACCGATATGCAGTAATGGTGATTTCCAACTGTGGATTGGATGTTTGTTATCGTACTTGTAGTTTTATTAGCGGCGAAAGTCACGAAAGGATTTGTAATTGCTGATAAGGAAGTGTTCGATTGAAAATGTTTGTTTATTTTCGAAACGGAAGATATGAATTTTTCTTTAACTGGCATTTTTTAAAATAACAAAATAACAAAATACATAGACGAACGATATAAATATGCAGATCGCGGCTCGGGTTACGATTATGAAACTTTTCAATAATTCCATATCAACATTTGGGCCGTTATACTCACCTCTTCGCGATGTTTAATTCAACGGGGAGAGAAAAATCTTGGAATAACAAAAGGAGTTCGCGGAAGTCCCCTTGGCCTTCGTGCACACAGTCCATAAGGATTTAATTGGCAGATATGCGTCTATTTTTTTTTGCGCATAATCGCGCAACGGGTTTCATTTTCCTCGAGCTAGGCTGCATCACGTATAATACGGGATATGTGTGGGGCGGGCATTATAACGATTTTCCCTTGGAAACGCATTTGCGCGCACGCGAGTGTGCTGCGGCTCTCGGTTTTCAAAAGGCCAGAATCGCCGCACGCGTGCGCATTGGATAGAGAACGAAAAAAAGCTCGCGGGCGCGCGACGGTGAGCGAGAGGGAGAGAAAGATATGCGGAAAGGGGATTTTTCAGAAAATTGCGCGATTTATTTTAAAATTCAACGGGGTAAAGATATGCTTCGCGGAACAATCGATTTTTGTTTCGCCTTTTTTTTCTTTCTCTCTCTCTCTATTTTCGTCGGCTAACTCTCGCTCTATATAGTTAAATTTAATAATGCCCGCAGTAGAGACGTTTATATCCTTTTATTCTGGTGAAAGAAGAAATTCTCTCTTTCTCTCTCTCCTCTTTTTTTCGAGATTACCGGAGAATACTATTTTTATGCGAATGAATGCTGATGAAAAAGGTTGAAAATAAAGCGGAGGGAATCTTTTACTGCCGTTTTAGCGAGTTTAGGGAGAAGGCAAAATAACTGATTTTTTAGGATTTGAAAGGACAGAGTGAGAGAGCAAAAGACAATTTCTAGTTCTATAGGGTGCAGCGTATTAAAAATGAAGTTTGAGCGCCGTCGTCTCTTTATTACATCGTTCATTGCTTTTTGATGCCGGAGTAAAAGCGCGATCATCTCGGATGTGAAAAAATACAAGCCTATTTCTTTTGGGTGAAATATGTCGTTACAGTAAAGACAACGCGGGCGTTTCCACGGATTTAACAACTATGCCCGGTTCTGATTTTAGGTTCTTTTTCTTGAATCCCGAGTGTTTCGAGTACTACTGTTTATTCTTTAAAAGTAAAATAGCCATGTTTTAGTTTTAATTAGCTAAACTGTTCGCACGCTTGGTTGTAGTATGCAATCGACGAAGTATCATGATTAACGATAAACAATGCGATTAAACCGCCGCAAATATACAGTAGTCGCTGTCAAGTATTGTGTGACCATTTAATTCGAATCGAGCAAAGGGATTATTTACAATGACTACTGCTAATACTTGCTCTAAATTTAACGTCGCTGTAAATACTCCTTTTAGTTAGTGATCTCACCTAAATTTGTAATCAATTTTCGAATCTCAAATAAATTAATTGACACGCGCAATGTGAAGTATTACTGCGATAATTACATTTTCTACGCACTATTATGTAAAATTAAATCGCATTTGAAACATCACAATTACTAGGCCTAACAAGTCATTAAAGCTTAATTCGTAAATTCCGATCTGTAAGATTTCCGTAGTTTTTACAATCGACTTGTGCCGATTTAGTCTGGTTACAAATAATTCAAAATTTAACGTTTTCCGTACAGTGGCTAAAAAACGTTACCCAGCCAATCAAACGCTAACAAGCACAACCCGACAAACAAAACAATGTACGACACGGACCTTAACCGTGTAAAAATCAGCGAGGCTGCTGCAGCAGCAGCAGCGGCAGCAGCAGCCAGCCAGCGTACAAGAAAAAGTGACAAGGACACGGGCGAAATTCGTCCCCCTCGACATGCAGGAAGTCAAGGGAGAGAGCCCATTCAGTGCACGCATCGCCGCAAAAGCCGCGGCTTCTCGCCTACGCACAGACACACATACACACACACACACACACACACACACACACACACACACAGTCTCTCTCTCTCTCTCCACCGCGCGTTTTTCGAAGGGAGCTCTCCACATCTATGTGTATTTATATATATGTGTGTATACAGAGAGAGAGAAAGAGACGCACGTGCGCTCGGTCGAGGTTTCGCGCGTGTATATATACGCGAGGAGTCGCTCGAGGGGTTCGCACTCCCCCTCGTCTACAACACTACACCACCGAGTGCGCGCGCGTGTGATGGAGAAGAGCAGCTGCTGCTGCAGCACTGGAATTTTCAACGCCGGGACATTTGAGAGAGTGCACGCGCGCGCGCTTACAAGGGGCTTATTTGTTTTGCGCTAATAAATCGCATCGAGATTATCCGCGATGTTTACTTTTTCTCTCTCCTACGTGCGCTTGTGTATTTTTTAGCGCTCTGAAATTGATGTTTCGGCACACCTATAGCGTTTGGATTTTGCTTCGTTGAGGCTGTGCATTTTTCGCTACCGCGTGCCTTCACGGTTAGTCGTTGAAAATAGTTGAAAGCCGAAGATTTATATTTTTCCATACGAGAATCGCGATGTTTTTAATAGGATACGTGAGGAAAAATTAAGAGTAGCCACCTCTTACATATCATTTCATACGAAAAACTTATCGAAATCCCACTACTGTAAACTTCTATATGTATATACAGTATTTTGTCTTGGTTGTAAGTTTGGAAAATTTTGTGGGATTTCTATAAATAAACAGGTGCTAAATTCAGGTGAATTTTACTTTAGCTGACAACCTTGTTGACGCACTTGTGTTAAGATTCTCCCTTTGAACTTTCAGAACAAATTGATTTAGGCTCTAGGGGGAATGAGTACACAAATAAATTATTACGTGTACACTTTGCGCAAGGCATTTATTATTGAGCGTCGGAACTTTCTGAGGGGCATTGTATACACAGTGATTGATCGCTTATATATTTCGTACAATAACAATGAGCTTCTGTATATAGCTAATTATAAAAGGATAAATGAACCATTAATTGTCTTGCTATTTATAGTTATTTCAAAATTTACCTTGAGTATTTACTGGATCGATACTTTATTTTTGATTAAAGTAAGTTCAGCGTTATTTATATTTGGTAATATAATTAATCAGTATTATTGTCATATTGATGTTAGACAAGATATGTTAAAATATAATTAAAATGAACACTCTTTAATCTTGTGTGCGAAGCTGGTGCGAAGGGTAACAAATTTATTTACAAAACAAACTATTTCGTTTCAACTTTCAAACAAAAAATAATAATATTATACAAAGAGATTATTCCTCATAATATAAGATTCAATCTGTCAGCTTTATTCCATCAGTCCGCAACAAGCATTTTTTCCCCGATTATTTCTATGCAAAGTTGCTTTGCGATCGCACTTTCCCCTAGCTACTCTTACAAGCATCATTCATCCAAACTTGCCCAGAAAATCCTCCAAAATAAGCAATCACTCGTAAAACTCGTCAGCCTAACCTCTGCATCCCTCAGATCCAGCCCCAGTATGACAATGGCAAAAAACAAACCCCACATCCTCTCTCCGGCAAATCAAAAAGCGAAGCAATTGCGGCGCTCTAATTAAACATCTTTTGCTCCGCGAGTACGAAACTCGTACACACGCGAAACAAAAAGAAAAAAGTAAAAAGTGGAAGCTGGAAATTGCGAAAATAAAAGAAAAAAAAAGAGGAGAAGTACAGTGAGAAGGCGGTGCACGCGCTCGGTGTGTCTGTTGTAGGAGAGAGCGAGGCAAAATAAGAGGGAGAGGGAGCGAGGCATCAAGGGAGGCAGGAGTGCGCGTATCGAGCAAATATTGATTCTGAAGGCGGTTCGCTCACTTATATATATACGTATACATACGTGTATACCTGTTTGTTTGCGTGAGCGCACGAGTAAGAGGGAGAGGAAGAGAGAGGCACGCGTGACTACTCGCAAGCCCGCGGTTTCCACTATCACTACTATACATGCCTTACCTTCTCTCCCTTTTCCTATACTTCTATACGTTGGCAGGTCTCGGTGGTTTTCGGTCTCGATTTCGGTTTCGATTTCAGATGTATTTACCGACGCGCGTGTGCGGGGGACGGCCTCTATAATCCACGATGTTTGTGTATGTGCCGAGTGCAGTGAAGTTCATCTCTTATTCGCTTGCGGTGTCTATATGCCGCGCGCGCGAGCTGAGAATTTTGAGGGATGCAGGTGGCTTTAGGAATTCACGATATGCCGCTCTACCTTTTATTTTTTCCTCTTTGCGGCTCTCTGGCTCACTTTGGAGAAAATTATTTTCCTCCCGAGTTTTGCGCGACTGTACGTAGTGCGTTGTTACTTAATTTAAATGCTCCTCTTTTGATAGGATATAACTTTGTTTTGTCTGATAAATTATTCAAAAGGTGTTTTTTTAGTGGTAAAAGAATCTCGTATCCTGCAAGGGAATATGCGTTTACCAACCATTAATTCTGCATCTATAATTCTCGATAATAATTGTTCTCAACAAATCTCAAATACTTATATCTATCCATTTAAATTAGCATTGCTAAACTTTAAATAGGTTTAAATTATGTCAGAATAAAAAGTGTGCAATCTTCAAATATTCAGCGCAACCGGGCTGAAGAAAAATACCCTCTGCAAGCGCATACCTTTACGTTCAACGCAGAAGCAGTAAATATTTCTTCAAACGCACTTATTTTCTCTTTATCCCGATGCTCGTTCCTCTTTCTCTTCGACCTACTGTTTCATTGCTTTTAAATATACGATATCCACTGAAATATAGAATCCGCTAAATACACATTCCACTTCACACTGAGTTTTATGAAAAGATCAGAAAATTATACTCTCTGATTAATAATTCATAAAGAACAGTAGTTATAATTTTATCTGACATTAACACGACACAGTAATTCGTGTATAGTGATAAAGCAAACAAAATATTTCGAAAGAAGTAAAAGCTTTAATCAATGATCACGAGGGAATTGAACTCCGAAGAGTCGCGTCGCGTGACCATTTGCGTAAATCCATGGGCACTGACCCGTATACTCACGCACGCACCTCAACAATTGTCCATCACCGACAAATCAATGTATACCAATTACAGGCAAGCCTCGCAGCACTTATAGCATCGAATCTTCGCCGTAAACCTCTCGCACATTCCAAATAAAACAACAAGATTTCGTAACGCGAACCTCGCCGATCTCATCTCCAGAGACACAGGGAAAATTCCGAGAGCGTTTCTTCCACTGCAGAATGAAAAGCGAGAGTTTATCGTGCGACCGTACATACGTTCTTCAATAATTGTAAAGCTTCCGCGTACGTGCATGCGCGCCTGTGTGTGCTCAGAAGCTGAGCCGAGCGTCTGAGCGAGCGCGGGTGTGTGCCCAGCAGCCCTCGGGCCTCTCGTAAATTGTCAATAAATCTGCTGCTTTTCGGCCCTGGGCCGCCGTAAAACACGTTTAACGTTTAATCCCCCCGGCGCTGGCTGGTTGCAGCTCCGCTCTCTCTCTCTTACTCTCTCTCTCTCTCTAGGCATGGGATAGGAGAGCAGTCGGCGCGAAGAAGTGGCTCGACAGTAACGACTCGAGATTACGAATGCTCGTCCCGCAGTCACTTAAACTTCTCCTACTGGATGTATGTATACAGTCTTGGGAGAAGTCTGCTAGTTTCCCTTTTTTTTTCTTTTTTAGCCCGGGAGTGAATAAACAAAGTGGGTCTCGGCGGGGGCGGAGCGTGAGAAAGATCGATTTGGTGAACGAACGTGACGTGGTGGATTTATTTGGTTTAGTGTAATGTTAAGTAAAACAGCTGTGTGTCGAGTTTGAACTTGTCGCAGGTGTCGGAATTCTACAGAAAGTTTCAGCAAAGCCGTTCCTTACTTTTGTTTATATCAACGTATAGGCAGTTCTTCAAATGCGTGTATACGTGTGTCTTTTTGACTGATCTAAAATGATGAAATCAGTTAGTAAAAGTTTTTCAAATTATTATTCAAGAATTTAAGGTAGTAGTTTCCTAAATCGAAGGTATTGGGCATTGTATGAAATTTAGTACAAAATTAATATAGGTATATAGTAACGAGTACGTATGCAAAATTCGGGATTGATTGACCACCTCGTTTCTGTAATATTGTCAGGTAAACTTTGCAAATTTACTATACTCTAACTTTGGAGTAATGATGACGGCACGTGAAAAAAGTCTTTCTTCGGTTGTTATAAGAAAACGAGTATTGATAAATATTTGAAATTTAGGACAAAACAAGCGTAGACTATAATAGAACGCTTTTTCGAAGTAATATCATTCTAAATGTTATCATTTTTCTCCATGACTACGAGAAGCTCGACCGATGTGACCATCTCGCCTTTTGCTGCTATGTAAGTTTATTGAGGAATGTTTATATTACAGAAGTATTTGATAGATTACATAAGAAGACATTTCGGGGTTATGCTGTACATTCGCTTAAATCGCACAAGAGGATAATATTGGTAGAAGATGCTAAAATTCATCTATTCTAATATTTGGATTTTTAATACAGAAAAAATCTTATATTTTTAGTTATTTACTATAAAGTTTTGTTTTGACTAATACAGTAGGGCAAGAACTGTCTTAGGGGTCTTAAATTGAACTGCAAATATAAACCCCTTAGGCTAAACTACTTATTATACAAGTGCCCAGTCCATTTTTGAAACTAATAGCTATAAACAAATATTCGTCTATCGCAGTCAGCCTCGACACTCGTATATCTACCCAGAAAACACTCTTGCCTCTCGTTCCGGGACATAAACTTGTATGTGCATGCTTGCAGTGCGCATGCAGAGCTGACTTTTGACACGGACTGTAAAGCTGGTATACATCCGGTACATATAGAGCAAGTGGAGGGATAAGGTAGAGGATAGGAGCTGGCTCGTGCGAAGGGCTTGTCGGGCGCGCAGTCGTTAAGGAATACCGACCCCAGGCGCAAATTTCGATCTCTTGCGTGCCTCGACGCGCGTAGCGTATAACCGAATTTTCGGGCTTGGATATTGTTGAGACGCGCGCTGCGGGGAGTTGATCTATAGCGTCTGGGATGTATAAGCGATTGTACGGCAATTCTACACCTTGGCTCTGTGAGTTGGGCTGGTTTTTTCGGGTTCCCTGTTGGCGATTGTGTTCTCCTATTGTCTTTGTTTGGATAACTGCCGCTCCTGTGTCTTTCAAAGAACAGTTTCTTGCGCCTCCTGCACTCTATTCAATTTTTATCGGAGGAAGGAGAGAATTTTGTATGTTGTTTATTTAAAAGTGTATCTTCATAAGGTTTATATTCTTGTAAATCAAGGTGTATGAAAAGTTGAACAGTTTTAATCATTGTATTTAAAATCTTGTGGTTTGTTAAAATATGAAAAAAAAGCTTTATTATACTTTCATAAATTAATAGCAAATATATTTTATTGCAAAAATATTTTTTATAACCTTAATTTATTTCAAGTCACTTAAAAAATATAATTTCAGAGTTTCTACCTTTTTATAGCTCAAACTTCAAATTTATGTAGCAAAATTACAGGTATTAATTTATTAATAAAATGCTTAAACTTCACTAAAATGTTTAAAAGAAAATTAAACATTCATAATGGTAGAAATCTTTTATCAGGAAAGGTAATTGTATTTGAAATTCTGTATACACGAGGTAAGAACCACACACAGCATGAACTTGAAAAGCCAGATACAGGATTAAAGCTTAAGTCTTGATTACAAAACATTGTACTGTGGCTGTCTAATCCGAATTCCATTCATACCCCGCATGGGAATCACTTCTGCACCAGCTCTTCACAAAAGTAGAATATGCATAATTTCTGCTGTTCTATATATGTGTGATATCGTGAACAATAGCGACATAACCGCAAAACAATTTTTAAATCTTTTCATTATTTCCTTTTATTCAAAAGAAATATGATAATTCCCTAAAAATAAATGTAAATTTTATATTATTTGTCCCATTTCATATAATTATTATCTAAAAGAATGAAATATTTGTCTACAAACTTTTTCTTCAAATGGAGGAATGTCAGATCGAATAATACATTGTATAAAGAGTTTCAAATATCAAAATTTTATCAATTAGAATAGTTACAAGCGATAAATATATTTTTAAAAACTCTCTTACTATAAAATTATCTTAACCCATTCAGAGCTGAACGGACACTTTTTTAAAAATTTTTTCAACGGATTTATTTAGTATAAAATCGAACTTGAAAAAAATCGAAAACAAACCATTTTTGATGTAAAATAATCTCGATGTATACAATCAGAATTTAAAAAAAAATGTGTACTACCAAAGTTACATTTGTTTATTTAACAAAAAAAAAACGAATTTTCGAGTGATAAATTTTTTTCATTTCGTATTTTTGTGTTGAAATCGTCGGTGGATTTCTGTGGTTACAGTAATTTTTGCGTCCATGGAGCCTAGCCTATAAAGCCTCATCGCAATTTTTGAATCCCATTTATTCGAAGCCAAAATATATCAATTTAAGTTGGAAGTAATATACAATTCAGTAATTTCGAATTATGTATACGTAAATTTTTGTTACGACTCTCATTTATTAATTGAGAAAGCTTGCATTTTAAACTTTAATTTCATTTTTTAGGCGACTCTGTACGATTTTTTAAACCAAGATATCGCAGTTTGAAGATCTGATAATTTGAATCTTGGAACCTGTAAATTCTTAAGTTGGTGCAAAGCATGAAAATATCAATACATGAGTTTCTTCTTCAAACTGCAATATCTCGATTTAAAAAAATCGTACATAGTCGAATAAAAAATTAAAAGATAAGCTTTACAGAGAAATTAGTTAGATTCATGGCAACATTTTTTGTTAACTAGTACACTGTAAAATCTCGAAATAGTAATTGTTTTAGGTATTTGAACTTATTTCCAACATTTGAATTACAATATCTCGGCTTGTACGGACGCAAAAATTACTCTAACCACAGAAATTCACCGACAATTTCAATACGAAATGAAAAAAATTTATCATTCGAAAATTCGTGTTTTTTGTTAATTAAACAAATATAATTTTGGTAATACGCATTTTTTTGAAATTCTGAATGCATAAATCGAGAGTTCAAACAATTTTACATCGGAAATAATTTGTCTCAATTTTTTTTATACTAAATAAAGCCGCTGAAAAAAGTAAAAAAAAAGTGTGCATTCAGGCCTTAATGGGTTAAACTACTCATGTTATTTTATAAAAGAAAACAAAAAAAAGTTTGAATAGAAACTCAATTTTGGAAAATAATGAGTCACGTCGCCAAAAAAAAAAGAGAAAAGAAGAAAGTCCACGCACGCTGGAAATAAACAGAGTACCGGTGGTGGAGGTCTCGGTGATTGACCGAAAAATATTAATCCTGGGCGTGCAATAACCGCGGCGCGCGTCGATAGGCGCGACGTGACGCGTGAAAAAAACGTGTATATGGGGCGTCGTTCTCTCCCTCTCTCTCGCTCCCTCCATCGGTATGGATACAAGGCACGCGATGTGTACAGAACGAGGGGATGAGGGAGAGGGTGAAGCCCTCCAAGCGGCCAGTCATATGCATCGCGCTCATCTAATGACGTTAGCGCGGCCACATTGTCTCTGCTCATGTAAACGTCCATTATCGCGCCTTTCGCACCCCCTACCGATGTACCGCTATGGCCCGTATAATATCCGCGTAGCTTTATCTCTCTGCATGGCTCTAGTGTTTTTCCACTTACTTCTTTTATTTCCTATCCTTTCTGTACGCTTCGAATGGAAACGCTGTATTTTTTTCTATTGAGTCGGCATACCGGTCGTTATTCGATATTGTTTAGGATGGCTTTTCGCGCACGGCTGGAGCAGACTTTGCGTGTATTTGTATGAATGATTTTGATGCCTTCCCAGGACTGTGTATTTTGATACTGCTGCGTTGCGAAGTGCCTTGACGAGTTTAATGTCGGTAAAGTACTTAGTGGAGTTATTTTTTCACTTTGAATTGCTACTGCGATTGAATTCGATCTGTTATTTATCGGAATTTAATTACAGACGAGCAGGACTCCACGGACCGAAACTTCAGCACTGCCACATGATTGAATTTTAGTTCAAAGAGTTTCCAGATATATAGCGTTACAGTTGAATGCCTTATGAGTCCTGCCATTCCGTAGCAATGATTACTTTAAATTAAAAGCCCTTTTTGCATGCAGAAGTTAATTGAGAATGCAATTCCAACGCATATACCTATACCGCGAGTGTAATATCCAACGTTACAGTACATCACGAGCATCGAACTACTTTAATCATCGCTAAGGCCACACTCTCGACAGCTCATTAAATGAAAATTACATCAGCAAAGGCAGCTCGACCCTCCCGTCTTACACAATCATTCCACAATTACAAGCCTTAATTCGTTTTGTCTCCGTCACTTTAACTCCCCTTTTTTTCTGCTCGTTATACACTTCCCCACTCCCTTTCGCTATTCCACATTTCACACAGTGTATACATTCCACCTCTGCGTATATATACGTGTAACTATGTGCTCTCGGTCGACGCGCGGCCTGACGTTGCTAAAGCGATTTATCGACGTTTATAACGTTTAGAGCCTGGCCGATAATCGTTTAGCGGTCGGTTGTCAATGATTGGCATTGCGCCGCCGCGCTGCTGCCTTCTAAAGTCCATGTTTAAACCCCTTAATGCAACTATACTCCCCCGCACCCTCGCTCCGCGCGTCTAATGATTTTATGTTCAATTATTATGGGTGCCGATATGATTTTACAACGCTGACGCACGGCGCGGTTAAGCGTGACGGACGCGCATCGAGTCAGCTGTAATTTCTGCGCCATGCTTAGTTTGCTCGTTCAGCTAATATTATACATTTTCCGCGTAATTTATGCAAATTTATAATTTACGACTATTATATCATTGTGTATTTAATTAAAGTTTTTACTGGTATATACTTTTTTATTGGCCGAGGAAAGTTACTATTTTTTTCTATTTCTGCATATAGAATAGAAAGGAAATTCATTAGGCGTGATTACTGAAACTTTTCTTTATGTCTATTATACTATTTTATATTCTCAAATGAGATGATGTTTATATTCGCCTCATATTAAATGCTTTAAACTCGTTTGTGACAAAATATTTACTTAGTGAAAAAATTGAACTTCGCTGAACTATTGCAACAAATGTATATTAAAGGTCGTCCAAATATATTAGCTGCGCACAAAGGCTTCATTTATTTTGACTGCTAATATTCCAAAATAACTCGTATTTCAAGTAAAAAAAAAAGAATCTTTCAGAAATATTCCGAAAGCGAACAGTTTCAAATTGACGAATTTATTCTAATTTATATTTAAAGGAATATCCAGCAATAAATTCAATACCGAGAAGTGTGAAAATGCAGAAGGCAAGGTTCTTCGTGAGAGAGGCGAGTCTCGCGAAATTTATGCTTTATACGTGCAACTGCCTCGAATATTTTATTGGAATAAGATTGAAAATCAGAAAGTGACTGAAAAGTTCAATGAGCAGATGCTGGGAAAGCTATTTCCTTCGCGCACAATTGTATATTTTGCACGCGATAGTCCCGCCATTTAAGGCCAAACTTTTATCGTGGTATTTATATCGATGAAAATTGTGCGAGGTATTCTGAAACTAATTTTACGTTCGACTTATCTCTTTATATGATTATTAAGATTGGCAAATGGAATGGTTAAAGTTTTCAAAACTTTTTTTATACTCATAGACCAGAAAGTTCATGCAGTTTAGTATCTCCGCAGTTGCTTTAAACGAAATATTCGCTTGAAATCAAATCCATTTCAGTCTATAAAACTGAATCAGTTGAATCGGGACAGGAAGACAATCACATCGCTCGATAATGAAAGAAGAAAAAAAAACAAAACAACAGAACTTGGTGTCTCAAGTCAGCGGAAAAATATCATTGTCATGCTTGTTTTCCAATAGAAGCAGTGCAACGATCGTCAAAGACTCGAGGAATATTCCTTCCGGGCCCGTAGCGATTTGGCGTCGATCCAAGAAATCAGTAAACTCCCCGTATATATACCCGACAGCGACTTGGTATATAGTTCGCGTATGAGTTGCCGCTGAGCTAATCCCGCGAAATGTATACGTGCGTGATCGCTCGAGGAAATGGACTGGGGGTGGACGAGGCGAAAGTGGCGCATCCTAAAGGCTCCGCGCGCGAGTTTCGTTTTTTTGTGCAGTACAGATACACGTGCGGTCTAAGAAAGAAATTTAGAGGAAATTAAATTCTTCACAAGAAAAGTGGGTCTGGGAAAGCACACATTATTTTTACATTACAAATCATTATCATTGTTGTTTTTCCATTAAATTTTTTTATTGGTACAAAAGCATTTTAGATACTGAGAAAAGATCGCATATTACATCATGATAATCTTTTCTTTTCAAATTTATTGTCGATTTAGTCGTGTCGAAAAAAGTATATGCATTTTTCCACTTTACCGTAGCAATAAGCATCTTAACAAAAACTATGCTATATATGAATATAGCTATTCACGTAGAAAGTTTTTACACGAGTCAGAAAATTTCATTTGTACTGTGCACGAGTTCCCCGTAAAATTTTCGCCCAAATATTTTCCGCACAAACAGCTTCGCTTATGCGCGTATTACATAAAATAGTCAGAGTATAGAACGGCAACGAAACGTTGCAGTGAAACATTTTCACGAATTATTTGTTCGAGGCATCGGCCTCCGGTCCTGCATGTCCATATAAAAATTCCGCCGGTACAGCGCGTAAAAACAGAGCCGAAGAGTAAGAGGGAGAAGACTTGAGGGGAAGGGAAAAAAGAGAAAAAAGCGAGAGCGAGAGTAAAGATACATTTTTACGTCAGACGCGTACACGCCCCTCGGATACTTGAATTTCAGGAGCGATAGCCAATTCCGGGATGGGCTCCGGCATCTCTTCCCTCCTCGACAGTCTTGTCACGTATCGAGGTAAAAGTAATTTCTCTCTCTCTCTCTCTCTGCCGCTCTTAGCCTCTCTCTTTCTTGTACATATCCAAGATTCGTTCGGTGGTATATGCGTTAGACGCGCGCGTAAGTAAGGAAAAAAAGAATCTTTTGTGCGTCGAGGATCCTAAGTAAATGCGCACAAAGGGATCGAGGTGCAAAAAGCAGAGGCTTTTCGCGAGTAGCAATATTGATTTCCGGTGAGATCGAGTGCAACGCAAATAAATGGGTTATTTATTAAAGGAATCCGCGTAAGTCTCTCTCTCGCTTTGATCTGCGAGGAGGACAAGGCTTTTTGTCGCAGAGTGAAAACTTTGAGAAGCGCTGGAGTGCAGGAGGGAAGCGACTACTGAATAGTGATGAGACGAGTACATAGACTGATGTTAATTAGAACGCGACTTGTGCTGCTTTTTTGGAACGACGCTGGCTGGTACTTTCGGGGATTCGGTATATAATAGACGTTGCGAAGGATAATCAGCGAGTCCGTTGAAGCTGCAATTTTCTTATGAAAACCTGAAATTGTGGTATTGTTGTACAGGAAATTTCTGGGAATTGGCTGAACGATTAATTGAATAGATGAAGACATGTTTTTCAAAACTTTACGGAAAGTTTTCTAACTAGTAATGAGAGACGAGCTGTATTAAATAAATGAGCAGTTCTTTCCATGAAATGTAATAAGTCTTGGAATCATGAAATTCAAGTGGATTTGTATTTAATTGCTATGTACATTGAATATATGCTAAGGGCATATTCTCAGTGAGGAGCGAGCTACAACTAGTTATAACTAGCTATAACTAGGTCCCATATAAAATATATATGGTAGTTGCGTCTAGATACTTGTAGCTAGTTGTAACTCGCTCCTCGCTGACACTGCACCCTAAAACTCAAAATGGTTGAACTGCTAAATCGCGAAAATTTTTCCTTATCTATCTTTGACTTTCAAGCTGAATTTTGGTAACGTAACAGCTATTTCAAATATGCTACTAAGGTATCACTGCAGATTCACGGTCGAAATATTCTAATTTTATATTTAAATTTTTAATAAAAAGAAATTGTATTCTTTTCCAAAGAATTTTCCTTCTGGAAAGAATGGAAACTGCAGGCATTGGCAAAATTCTGTATTCTTGTCTATCTGCTTATATAACCAAGTTTTGCTGAACAATGCTTGAGAATATCGAGCATGATTGGATACATTTATTGTTCCGTAGAATAGTATAACATTAGATTGTTCAATATTAGTATAGAACCAATATTTGATCTAGATTTATATAGTAAACTCAGTTCGTAACAATTTTTCGGTTGAAAAAATTTGTTTCAAATGGATAAAAGGGATGAAATTGCCAACGATTGCGAGTTTTATATCGTACGTTTCAATAAAGAATATCACATGCAAATCATTTTCAGAATTACTTAATTATTAAAGTAAAAAAATAAGGCTTTTCATACTAGACATACTAGATAATAAACAAAATAAACAGGTCGAACTAGTCTATTAAGTAGAATAAACGGAATATAGTCAGACGCTACAGTAGTCGCCACGACAAAACGTCATCTTCGCTCTTAGACACACCTTAAACAACATATCGTCTACATAACAACAAGCCTTCTATATCCGTCTTTCGACAAACCTACAAATGTCAGGAGCTGTTACCATCACGCTAGTCACGCGATGCATCGCGACGATTTACCAGCACTCGTCTCTCTCTCGCTTAGACATTCAACCGCCAAGTTGGACTAAACGCCCGAGGTGCGCGCGATGCAACAATAAAACGTCGCCTTCAACGCTCACTTCCTTTTGTGAAAATTAATAAATGAAGTGGGCGATCAGCACCTTCGTCGTAGCGACAGCAACAGTCGGTGGCACCAGCAGCAGCCCACTTAATTACGGCGCATTGAGCGATGAGGCCGGAAATAATTCGGCGAGCGCTCCAGTTTGGCTGCGGGGCGCGCATAAACTTGCCGCCTTGCTGCCTGTCTAGTCCCGGTATATATAGCGCCACGAAGAGAATATCGCACGGCGGGGAGGAGGAGGAGGAAGAAGAGGAGGAGCAAAAAGGAGGATAGTGCATTACTTTGATGCAGACACTTGTTGTTTGCTCTGGATGCTTGATTATTTTATTTTAGCTGGTATTTCGAGAGCCTTAACTCGGTTAACTTCGTTTACCTAGTTTTACTTTTGGTTTTCGTTATATGGAGTTTCAGACGAACTTTAACAGAAAATGTATAGGAATTTATATTATGAATTTATTAACCTATTACTTCTAACATTTTCGTAAAAGTGAGTAATTTGCAGATTTGTTTTCTTTATATTTTACAATTTTAAGTAAAATTGCAAGGTTGCACTTTGTGATTTTTAGACGAATTTTAAAACAGGAGAGAGCTCGATCGTTTTTTCCGTGGTATACAGTTCTACTTTTGCACTCTAAAATGTCTTCTCAAAGTTGGTTCAAAACTCGGTACCCTTTTTTTCGTAAAACAATTACAGTGTGGACAGTGTGTCTCGAGTTTGAAACTTTTCACTTAAACTACATCGACGCTCGGTCCTGATTTCGTCGACTGAAAGAAGAAACGAAAGGAGAAACCCCTAACGGCTGCATTCGCATTTAGTTTCTTCTTACAAATGTTGTCCGTACTCACAGAATCAAATTCGAGGGAAATTCAATTTCATTCGAAAATCAAGGAGAGGGAATCCATGGAATCTCGTCCTTTTCCCTCGCAAACTTCCAAATAAAGGACACAAATTTCGATAGGAGTGCTTGTAGAAAAAAAAATTGCAAATCGTGGTGGCATGTTTATACGTGCGCTCTGTAGAGATTACATAGGATACTTCAAGTTTATACTTTGAGTCCGTATGCCGTGAAAGCAAGAGAGAGAGAGAGGGAGCGAGAGAGAGAGAGAGAGAGAGAGAGAGAGAGAGAGAGCTAGAGCCAGAGCTTAACGCGCTAGTAACTTTGGATGCTGAGTTAGGCAGTCTTATTAAAAGCCACCTCGAGAGACCGTAAATTTTCCAAATTGCTGTCTTTTGGCTCTCTCTCTCTCACTCTCTACGCTGTGGTGACAAACTGTATAGAATTCCCATGTCCTGGAGAGCCGTGGCCGCGGGCTAACTTTTTCGGTCGCGTTATTGATGTTGCTTTGAAACTGCATTTTGGTCGACTAGTCATCCTTTTATTACAATCTATTTTTTATAACTTTCAAAGATTATCAAAATTATTTTCAATCCTGATGTTATTTTATAAAAACAGAAATTATCAAACAAAGTATTAAATATTCTAATATATTGTATGAGATCCGTGTATCTGCGATTTATTGAATAGAAGATATTTACCAATTCATATTGATTTTATGCATCTGTATATATCCTATATATACTACAAAAGAATATATATATATATATTGGATTTAAGGATAGGTGAACATTTTGATTTCCAAGGCATATTCAATAAATCCTGATTTATGGGTCTGATGATATTGCACAAAATACAATCCCTGAAAGTTTCAAGAAAATCCAGGGCCCGCATGTCTTCTCGTTAGTATTGCCACAACTTTTTTTTTTAATTTTAAGCGAATAAGAAAACGAAACCAGTAGAAGAAATGATTTTTATATAAGTCGTTTTAAAACTTCGTATTTAAACTGAAGTAAAATTAGATTGACTGATCTGTTGCCCTGAAAATCAAATTTATTCACAGAAAATGTTACAATTGTTCACCAATCAATGTTTATCAAATCACAAGATTGAATTTTCCATAAATTTGTAGACCGTCTACACTATTTCAGGACAAAACGGAGTTCGACTCGAAACTCAATTTATCCGCATTGAATAAATTTGAATAAAAGAAGTAAGGAGTCGTGGGTCCTCAAAATTTTTCGCATTGATCGTTTTGTCTAAACTCTGGCGTCGACTTGCGCGCGGCCCGATGAAATTCGACCCGTAAGAATCCCATTATAAACTTTTTGTACAAGTTAAATAAGCCAAGAAACAGATAAATTGGGGAAAGAAAAAGGAAAGCGAGTTGCGCAAAAAATATGGCGAATCCAATATCGAATTATGACTCGCGTTGGGACAAAATGACAGGGAACGCGAGTAAAGTGTATACAGATGTGCCTCTGCTGGAAAATGTTTTACGAGCAGCATAACATATCGGCTATATCGACGTCGACGAAGAATAAGAAGAAGAAGTAGAGTCTTGCCTTCGTGTTCGCGTCGTCGTGTGTATACAACGGTGTCGAAGAATCCTCGAGGCTAAAGTTCGACAAGGTTCGCGTCTGTACACTATAAAGAGTCGCGTGCAACATCTGTTGCTAGCGTATACAATATCGACTCGCGTGTGCGAGGGAATAACAAGTTCCTCAATGTAAATAGCCGCTTTTCACGTGTGGCCCCGACAAATCACTGGCAAACATTTTTCAAGCCTATGAATCGTTAATGCGCGCGGATATATTCTGAATCTTTAATTACGTGTGCCGTGAAAACGATATGATCAGTTTTTTCAAATTTCGTTGCGTGGAAAGTAGCTGTTGAATAAATTATTGCCAGTGCAAAATAACGCATGATATTTCGAGCGCGTGACCGCGCAATACTTCTCTGTGCAGTGGAAAATGCTTTTCGGGGACGATAAAAGGTTTATTTTTAAAATTCAAAAATGTCGTTTGCATTTTGAAACTGTTTTATGCAAACAACTTGTTTTGTATTTGGCGAAGATTCACAATGCATTCCCGCAGTATTTTTGCAACTGAAATAGCTTGGAAGTGTACATCGATGGGATACAAAGCAGTTTTATAAAAGCGAGGGCATTGCTTGAATGTTTACCATTCAAGTGACATAAAGTACACTTTGAAAAATCAAATAGAACCAAATATTGCATTATAGTATACTCGAGTAAAAGTCAAATTCATGTTTGTTTAAAATTTTTCTGAATCTTCACAAATGTCCATCTCGATTCTATTGGAAATAAATTTCAAGCAGCGGAAAAAGGAGCCATACTCGAGAGTCTCGCCCTCGTAACAAACTCGAGGAAATGAAGACCCTGGGATCTATTTGCAGAGTATCCGAACTATTATCGCGCGACTCCTCGACATATAAATTACAACTGGGAAAGCATGCCACACTCCCCCCTTGAACCCAGAGTCGGCTTTATTCGGCGAGAGAGAACTTCTCGTCTCGCATTCCTGCATAAACATTCTCTCGCCCTCTCGCCCATAGACGAAGGACGTGATCTTAGACGCAGACACTGTCACAAGTGTGCGGGACCTGTTGTACAGCAGCATCAGCAACCAGTCTCCCCCCCTCTTTCGCACCAAATACATCTGTGAATTATAACCCTAGCGCGCGGGCATTTCAAATTTTTTCTTCCCTCTCATTTTTCTTCGTCTCGACGAGGGGTTGGTTATACACACGACTCGACGTCTCAATAGCGCGGATTATTATTTTTTTTTCTCCTCACTTGGAGAGAGACAGAGAGAGAAAGAGAGTGTGTGCGAGAGCTCATGCTCCGTTGTTTGCTTAGTCGCTCGATATTGCGCCACTTGCTATCCCGGTATTTTATTTTCTCCTTTTTTTTAGTGCTTGCCCGGCTGCCGGTGCTACGCGCACCAAAGACGTGATTGATGCGTGTAAAGTTGCGCTACGTTATACCTTTTTTTTTCAGGGAGGTTTGCACGTTGGTGCGCTGAGATGCTTGAAAAAATAAGTTGAATCGATACTTTCGGTCATTAATCCGTTGGGATGTATCTAGGTGTAGTCGATTTTAGTAACCCGAACCTGGCCACTACGCGTCATTCATTATTTTTTTTATCTTTCGAAAGATTTGATTCAACGTATCAGTAAATATAGTTTTTCAACGATCATTGAATAACGAATTCAAATGCCGAAACGGATATTGAAATACAGCGGCCTGATGTTGAAAATAACTATCATTTCATTGTTTTGATCGTGTATATAAGAGAACATATGAAATTAATGTTAGGAAAAGAAAAGATTTCTGTAGAGCCATATGAACAATTATATGAGTATCATTAATATAACTTATCATGATAACCGGTAGAAATTACTGAGTAATAAATTTCCAAATTACATTATTTAAAAAAAACTGCTTTGTACCTATGCTATTATTAAAAATATTGTTCATATTCTCAAACTTTTATAAAATCAACCTATTTGATTTTTGACACATCATTGGTTATCTATCGATTTATATGAATATTTGTTATACTGGCCCCCTAATTCTATAATTACCTTCTTAAACTTGAAGAAATAGCCCCTAGCAAGATGCTCATACTTGCGAACCTCGTATCATACCCAAAAGACAACAAAAAGTATAAACGTCAGTGTACGGAGCTCATTTCCTAGAAACGTGCGCAAGTAGTAACATACCGAGTTTGTGCAACCGCATGCAACCGCAGGCCCTTATACAAAAGCCCCGCTCACACTCAGCAGGGAAGCCTCGTCTAACTGTCGCCCTGTGCTCTTACTTGTTGCAGAGAGAGAGCGGAGTGTAGGCGCGGCAGCAGCAGCAGCGAGAAGCAGCGAGTCTTTGCCAGCTGGATCCGCGGCTGCAGCAGCTTTAGCGGGACACCGCGCCGGCTCCCCCACCAGGAGTGCGGCCGCCACCCCGGGAGCGAGTAGTAGCCCCCCGGCGAGCTCGACGCCCCTCTCCGCCTCGACGCCGAACGCCGCCACCGCCGCCACCGCCGCCGCCACCGCCGCCGCCGCCGCCGCAGCTACAGCGCCGCAAACTCCACTCGACAGGCAGCTGCTTCAGGTGACTATACGAGCGCAAGCTCGGTTTTTTTTTCCTATTTGGAATTTTGAGGGAGAAAATGGAGGGATTTCCAGGTTAATGGGGCAACGCCGAGGTTCTTTGTTTTTCTGGTTTCGAGTAGATGCAGAGGCGCGGAGGCTCTTGTGTATTTTATGCACGACGTATTTAGGGTAATGGGAGTTTCAGGACGGTGTGTACCTGAGGTGCATAGCACATACTGGGCTATTAGAACAGGGCTATAAAATATATATGATTATGAGAGTACTGGAGCTGAGCTCGAGCATCCGACTAAATTGTACTCTGTATAGATCGATGAAGATGTTTCGAAATATGTAACATTATATACGTTTTATATCGTTGTTTTAGATGTGGTGAGCTTAGAAAAATTAAAAATTATTTATGAGCTCTAAAAGTAGTACAGTTTACATAAATTCCACTCGAAAAGCATGTTATGTTTCTCAAAAAGTAATATATGGGTTTTCCTCAAAAAGTCAAGTAGATTATGAAAATAACTAATGAAATTTGCCTAAAGCTAGAAATTTTTGCATGAATTTCATTGAAAATAAACAGTATGTTTAACACACGTCTGACTAAACTAAAACTCTTTCTACTTTAATTTACATAACGAAGATCCATTTAAGGAAGTTCATTTTCTGCCTAGCGGGACGAAAGTACCACTTTTCCTCCCGGGGCCGGTTTGAGAAAGTGGTAATTTCGGCCTCGCTAGGCAGACAAATAGTATACACACCATGGGAAGTAAAAAAGAATGTCTCAGATCGTATGTTTGTCACCTTTTACTTCCCATGGTGTGTATACTATTTGTCTGCCTAGCGACAATTTACCTGCGATCTGAGACATTCTTACTTTACCTCCCTAGGTGTGTAATATACTATTGAGGTGCTTAAATTGTGAAAGTTTTTCCTGAATAATTAATTGTACAAGAATTTTCTGGAAAAACAACTTAAAATATTAGTTGTTATAAAATTATTACCGATAAATTAAAAATTTACGAAACATATTTTATTCTTTATGTACTTCTTTAATAATTTTATATTAATTGGATCGAACAAAATATGAACGAATATTTTCTTTCATCAGGGAATATCAAATTTATATACAATAGCATGAACAGCACTTGATACGCGCATTTATTAATATTATCTTAGTATGCTAATATATCATAAACCAATTTACGGTGTCTATCTAAAACTTTATTTTCCACAAATGTTCAAGCTGAATATACTAAAAACGAATAAAATTTAAATTTAAATAACGGCAGGTATTCACCCAATATCATATTTAATTTATTTTGGCATTGAACGTATCTTCAATTTTGGAACACGTTTAATAATTAAAATTACCGATCAAATTACTTTCCAATTAGTCGCTCATAAAGCATCTTAATAATGAATGGTTTCAGATACGTGACTGGCTCACGGCGAAAGAAGACATGATACGTCAACAGGTTGTCGTGGTCGGCGATGTCGACAACATCCTTCAGCTCATCGACAAACAAAAGGTCAGTTCTTTCTTGCTTTATTTCGTCACCTCATCTTTTTTTTCAACTTTTGTATCGAAACAATGGGAGAACCATTTAGAAGCGTGATCGGGAAATTTCTTTTAAAGTATCGTCTTGCACAAAGTTTTACCGATAATTGTGAAGCATCAAATGCTCAACTTAAAAATAGTAAGAAAACTTTTAAGCTTAACATTTGAACTTAATTTTATCGAGCCTTAGTTTATTTCTATTTTAAATATATTTATTTCTACATTTAGATTTTTGAAAAATGTTTTCGATTTGTTTTTACATAAATGCAAGTAAGGATTCACAGGAAAAATTATAAACTTCCATTTTTAAAATTTTAAAATAAACACTCTTACATAATGTTTTGAGTGCGTTCTTCAAGTTCTAACAAGTAAAAATGCAAGAAAATTATATTTTATACGTTGTTTTGTGATTTTCAAATATAACATACTTTAAAGAAAGAGTTCCATGCGGAACAGTAAAAAAAACCGTAAATATTTATTTATTTATTTATAAGCGGGAGTTACCCCTTACATATAATAATTCAAAATAGAAAACAATATGTAGGTGACTAATAATATTTCAATACTATGGGATCGCATATTTAGAAGAAAGTATTGAATCAAAATTTCTTACATAAGTACAATATTCATTCTATACTCTTCGTAGTTTTAAAGTAGGTGAAAGCTTAATTTAAGTCCTCTATTTTCCAGATATTTTTGCATAAACTATAAAAGATTATATATTGCAATACATTTTTCTCAAAAATATATCGAATCATCCTTTTTACCGTGTTTTCTTCAAATGCTTGAATAAATATAACAGAATTAAAAAAAATATTAAATTATAATTAAAACTTGTCTTACATAATAGTAATATTGTATAAAACAAAGTTAGAAATGTATAATAAGTTGCCGTTCAGTAAATAGTTGTAAGCGATCGGTTCAGAAAATTATTAAAGCTAATTATTTTTTGCTACACATTTGGTCAATAATAAACCACCATCTATAACATTACTCGAAAAATCTCGCCATTCCTAAACTTCAAACCTTTTTTCTCACAGAACCAACTTTTCATTTGATTTCATGCCCTCACGATAATGATAAAACGTTTGCGCAACCGCCGGTAATCCAGTTACCTGCAGCCACCGATGTAACCACTCGTCGAGACTACGGTCGATATTTACCCCGATGAAAGGGAGCAGAGTTTGCCGGGTAAATGACCGATCCCCGCGATATCTAGTCAGATCCTGCCTTTTTCTACTGACGATCAAACTTCCTCAATAATTTTAGTCCTGCAATTAAAAGGCACGCGAATCGATCAGACTCGCAAACCTCTTTATAGGATTGATCAAAACTCGCAGTCATTAAATTCCACTTTTTGTTTCACATCGCGACACGTTGGAATTGCATGCACGTATCACAGCGGGGTATTAGGAATTCAAAAAGCGGGGCACGCAAGAGTAGAGGAGGCTAGACGCAGGCGTCGGCATTAGAAATTCAAATTTTTGCGATTTGCTAGGGGTGGCGGGAAGATTAAAATGCGGAAACTCGGAGAGTATAATGGCGTAGGAAAAGGCTCGCGCGCCGAAGTATAGTTAAAAAGGAAATTGATAGCGGCTGGTGTGTCGCTGTGTGGTTTGAACAAAAAAAAAAGAGAGTATATGCTAGAGGAGAACAACAAGAAGCAAATGGTAGGCTAAAAAAGAAAGTTTAGTTGTCGAGAGAGAGAGAGAGAGAGAGAGAGAGAGAGAGAGAGAGAGAGAGAGAGCGGCTGAGGTGGTTAAATTGATATGTAAATGGGCCGACGTATCGCAGGTCGGCTGCCGCGAGTGTCGAAATTTTTCTCTGCCTATGTCACGCAGATGTGAGGGACAGAAGAAAAGGAAGGCCGTGCAGAAAAAAAATGACTAATGCGCATGTGCAGCTTGGAAAAACTCGCATAAAGGAGGACGAATTGAAATTAAATTGAAAATTCCTGGCTCTGACTTAATTGGACGGTAGCGAGCGAATGTAATGATAAATTTTAAATTTTATATGAAATTTATCTCGTTTTGAACGATCAAAAAATTTATAGACTACTTTTGATTTTTCTGCCTTTTGTATCTATAAGTAAATTGTTTTTTGTTGATCGACTGGGTAATTGAATGCCAAGCTTCACTTTGGAAACACCACGTTGTTTCATTTAATGAACGGTTATGATAATGAACTTTGTAAACTTTGGATATGTTATTGGACTTTTAGCAGAAGTCTTGTCAAATATTTTATGCCAATGGACCAGTTAAATTTAAAATCATTTCAACTGCTTGATCAATCAATTTAAAATGACAAATTCTCATCAATTATTATAACGATTTGTCTCTTAATCTGAATTTATAAATATCATTCATTTTATTATCTTATTATATATAACGTAATATATATCAAAATAGTGTGAAATAAAAATAGTATTACGATAATAGAAGCTTCATTCTTTTATGAATATTTATGTATTCATAGAATTTTTATTTTTGATTTGATGGTGTTTTTAGTTTCAGGGCAGCACGCTATACTGTACAAATATGATCTTATTAAGACGACAATTTCTTTATTTTAGCAGCTTTATATGGCAATCAAATTTCCCATAAATTCAGATACTCGAATGTATATATCACGTTTTTCACGAGTGTAATCAAATTTATCGAGCCGCTGCTATCGTACGTCACATAAACAGAATTTCTCTCTAATACTGTATATCTCTATGGCCAGTCGAAATTGCACTAGTTCGTTACGAACTAATAACACAGCAATTTCACGTTTGCCCAATGTCACACTTTGATCACGTAGGATTCACTAGAAAAATGAGCATTAATGGATGGAAAAATATTCTACTCAATTCGGGAGAAGTTGAATAAAAACTATGCGGACATTGGTGAAAATATAAATTAAAATTCTTTCAAAGTATTTCCCAGTGGAATCAATATGGATATTCCATAATTCATCGAATTAGCATTCAAAATAAGACTCTGTGACTCGAATCTGAATTATTGACCTTCTTCCACGGAATATTGAATTTTAATTTGCTGAATAGATGATGACGCTGAAATTAGACGAGGAAAAGTTAGTCGATGTAGGAATACCAGCACTTTAAAAATGAATGATTTTGATTTTTTGAAATGATTAGCTTAGCTTTGCAAGTGATTGTAATTGTTAAATTAACTGTAAATTCAAGTGATCAATCTTCCTTGAAGATAAATATTACTGAAAAAAGTCATTGAAAGAGTTAAATAATCCAATTGAAAAAACCCTGTTAATAAACCCCCTTAAAACACATTATACACTCAAGGTTGACGAGATTCCAGCCAATGAGAATATATCGATAGGATAAAGCTTAATGCTCATCGATATCTCCGATTCATACTATCGCAAAGAGGAGAAAAAGAATCGGAGCACCGATAGTCGTGGACGTGCAAGAGAGCCGGCAAAAATTTGAATTAAATTGTACTGAAAGAGAAAAGGGGATGCGTGCGTGGAGTGTCTATAGCTATAAGTATAGAGCGAACGTGAAAAGTAAAAAGGAGCAGAAAGAGAAAGAGAGAGAGAGAGCGAGAGAGAGAGGGGGGGTGGTGGATGTAGTAATGGAGAGAAAGTGAGAGGGCGCACGGTATTCCGGTACAGGAAGCGACGAATATGCGTGGAACGCGGGCCGGGGAACGAGCCTGGGACACGCGAACAAGGCACCTCTCGGTTTCCTTCGGCTGACATTAATTACACCAATTTTTATTGTTGTCGTGCGTTGCCGCCGCGGTGGCCGCTTCGATGAGCCAACAAAAAAAAGCTTGAAAGCCTCGTGCGCTGGTCACTTTCTTCCATCGCTGCGATTCCTCCATCCTCTTTTTATTTGTTTCGGCGAGCGTTTGCATATACGATGCAATGCCGCTTTTTCTTGCTGCCATGAATTTATTGCTGCCACGTCAAATTCGTTGGTTATTGGTGTAGTAATGACAACACCGTTGTATAAGGTGGAGAATATATTGCTGAATTTTGGAATCAGATCAAGGTTTTAAATTGGTGTGTTGGCAGAAGAAACATTTTTCTGTTCTCGATATAGATGGTTGATTTATTGACAGTAATCTGCATTAGTATCGTCTAAACTCATGCACAAGAGAATGGGTTTACTTATGATTTCTTACAATATTTTATTTTATACTTTAAACAAGATAGTACTCTTTGAAATTTTTCGTTGCTTAAAGCTTTAGTTTTGTAAAGTGTATACTTACCTGAAATTCTCTTTAACTTTATTCTTATCACGAAAGGCCTCGAATAATGTACAACAGAAGTCTTTTCCACATCAGAAAATAATGTGCCTATAGAGCTTCGAGCAGTAAAACACGAAATCGGGGAGAAAAATCAGCGAAATTTTCCAAGCCCAAAACTCCAGAATGAAGTGGGAAGCCGCGCGCGCTATCAAGGCTCGGCATCTCTCGGCAAGCAAAACTGCACCAGCCACTTATCCGTCTATTGCTCCCCGTACGGTGGAATTCAGTTGGTAAAAACAGACTCTCTCCCCCTCTCTCTCACTCTCACTCTCTCCCTCTCACCTCAACTTCTTATCCTTATCGTCTTCGTTCCCCCCGTCATTTTCCAACTCATTAAAACGATCTCCGGTCTCGCGAGTAATAATGGAATTAACGGCACATCTTCCCCTCTCTCCAAAACCACCGGCGAGGAACCTGCACACGGGAGAGAAATATAGAGAGAAAGCTCGAGGATCCGAGCGCTCGTGCATCGCCATCAGAGCTTATATTATACATATATTCCGAACTCTGCAGCGCCTGAGTGTGTGTATGTGTGTGTACAGTGGCTGCTCGTGCCTACGTTACAAAGTCCCCAGGGCTCCGAGGCTCGCAGAGAAAGCGAGGAGGAGGCGCATCCGCACAATCAGTCCCTCTTCCTCCCTCTGCAGCCGAGTTGTGTCTGCTGGCTGGGCCGGTCCGAAATTAGTTGGCTGCCTGCGGAATTAACGCGTCCTGGGTACTTCTCTTTGAGATGCCGCCCTCTCGATGTCAATGTATACCTGCATATATAGGCAGCTGCTGTTTCGACGCCGCGGAGTTTAACGAGAGAGAGAGAGAGAGAGAGAGAGAGAGAGAGAGAGAGATGCGCCAACCTCGCGTGGTATTTCTGGCGAGCCGCGGGGAGATCCTCTTGCTCTTGCCTCAAAGATGTTTGCAAAGAGTTTGTGCCGATGATGTGGTGCGGTTGCACTCACGAGCTACATAACGAACTTATGCGGAAGTAGATTTATCAAGCGATGGCTATGGTAGAACTTGGGTAATCAATAATGGGCTCGTTGAATAATTAAACGTTCCGACTGTGGAGACGTTTATTCTTTGGAATGAATAGAACTTTTTTCGGGCTGGAACGAGGTTGAATTGGATTCTTCATGATGTTGGACAATCGATCACTTTTTCAAAGCGAGATAAAGTCGAGGAAAAAAAGGGGGAAAATTAATGAATTGGAGTAGTCTTATAGTGAGTCGTGACGCGATACTTGTGTGGAAAATTTTATTAATAAATTATAAATATATTTTGGCACAACGTTTGTTCTAGTAGCAAGAATTGGATGCGATTTTGAGGATTTAGAGACTTTGACTTTATGAGGTTGCGATTAAGAGCTAACATATTGTCTTTGATTCCTTGTGATGAACTTTTGATGAGTCTTTGTGATTATGAAAGATATCGCAAACGTTTCAAAAGCTATATATTAGTTCATGCTATAAGATATATTTAGTTTCCTTCAGCTTAATTTCATCAATTACCTGTCATGATTAAAGTGTTTCTAAACTTTTTCTTTAACTCATTCATCAAGTACACTACTAGACATTATTGATTATAAAATAAAACCTAATTTTATTGAATTAATATTGTCTTAGTACGTGATGAAATTAGAATAGTTATAATCTACTATAATGGCTACTATCTTAATATTGAAATATGTTCTAATTTTAATAAATATTTATAAAGAAACAAAATATTTATTTCGTGAACAGTTTATTTCTAGTGAATGGTATCACTTTAGAGTCCTTAAAATGCATAAGGAAGCACCTGCTCTTGAGTTGAGTCCATCATGTCTATTTCTTTGGCCAAACTCCAAAATTCTTTCTGATGTTGGGTTCCAATACAAAGTCCACAGGTCGTAAAGTTCAGAGATCACCGGTAGATAGAAATTGATTTTACAAGAATATAATTGTTAACACTATCCTGAAACAACTTGAAAAATACTGTTGTTTTCAATATTTTCATTAAGATTTTTCTCTTTTTGATAATATTCTAGATTGAATCGAACATATTTTTAGAACTCTAAACAAAATTAATATTAATAATGAAAAATTGATAAGGTTTTAAGTGAATTAAGTTTATAGATGCATGTCTAGGAACATATACATTCCTTTGATTTTGTACATTGTAAAATGAATATTTATGATTAAATATTTTCTTAAATTTGACTCAGTATATTTGTGATATTTATTTCTGAGAAATTATTCATTAATTATTATGCAAAGCTTAAAGTGTTTTATAGCTTAACAATCTGATTTTGAATTTAATCGGAGTGTATAGTAACGATTAGTAAGAATAATCAATAAATAACTAAGCAATTAATATTCAAACAACTTGAAATACATACTCTGGAATACATTACTCATAAGATAATAGCTTTAAGCTAGATTTTCAAACAGTGTTTGCATTGATGGACTCACAGCATGGTATTATCCTGTAAAATTCCATTGTATTTTAATTAAACTAATTTTTCCATCGCATATCATTAGCAAATTGAATTTTATACTTTAATATGTTTTTTATTGCAGTTTAAATTTTTGCTAAATGATAGAGGCAAATGTAGCTACGAACGATTTTCAGAAGTTCCGAAACAACCAAATCAATATAGAATACGAAAAAATAAAAATTCGTTTCCTTATCGTCTATATTATATGTGATTTAATTACATTTATGTAATATTAAAATCAAGTAATTTCATAAATATGTATTGAATGAAATCGAGAAGAGGACATGATTTAATAAAAAGTTGAAAAAAGTAAATATCTAAAATAAAGCATATTTTTATTATTAAATTTTTAAGCTAATTACTAAGTAAGAGTAATCATAATGCAATTCAATACTTAATCGGTAATAAGAAACTTTAATGCCATCAATAACGCATATCATTTCAAAATCTAGTTTGAATCATTCGATTACCTTGGGAATCATATTTCCCCGAATATTGTTCGTTGTTCGTTAATTATTTCGACGTTTATTGATTACACTGTTGTATACCGGGCAGTTACGGCGGAGCATCTAAAGAGGCAACAACACTTTCTCGTTAGTATTCGCCTGGGGATAATGCCATTATAGTATTTTGTTAATAAAACTGTTAATAGCTTTACGCGGATGCGTTTGCAAGAACTGCCTGGTCCGATACGAAATGGAGTTTCAACGATAGGCAATAAAATAATTTACGTATAAAGGAGACATATATGGGTACTGCGTATTGAAAGTTGACCAAACTACGATCTTTCATTCATAGTAAAATTTGTAGGTATCAAAGTTATTAAACTAGAAAAATCCAAATTTTTTTTCATCGATCACAAAATGGTTTTATGCACTGAACAGCATAAAAAAAATATTGACGGCTTCATTTTTCAAAGGGTTCATATAGCACACGAATAATTCCTTTTAAAAATAAGATTTGCGTCCAATTTCTGATTAAACAGGTATTCATATTTTCCAAAACGGGCTCTAATGGAAGCACTCTGGAGCTGAACAAAAAAATCCCCATACGAACCGAATCAGGAGAAAACAAATAATCTTATACAGCGCACGCGGGGTGGAAAACAGTCGGAATCACGAGAGCCGCCGTTCTAAAAGTTTCATCACAGCGCGCACAACGACATCCGTCAACCTCTCGCGAATAAAACTCTTTCTCTCTCTTCTCGCAAAAAAAAAAAAAGAAAAAAATAAAGGCAACAAGCAGAACGCAGCTCGAAGCCGACTCCATATATCCTAGAAGCGCACACGCACACATATACACACTCACACAGTCTAACTTTCCCTCTCTCTTTTCTTTC
Organism: Megastigmus dorsalis; assembly: GCA_900490025.1. NCBI lineage: Eukaryota > Metazoa > Arthropoda > Insecta > Hymenoptera > Megastigmidae > Megastigmus > Megastigmus dorsalis. Next base: position 10,827 of record UELU01103249.1, on the reverse strand, counting down.
GATCCTTCAGGTTTAGGTAACCGAGTCAAAGACCCGAAAGCAATTCGTCGCCGTTGGAATGCGAATCGATATTTCGTCCTCTTTCTCTCCCTCTTGCTCGTTTAGGCGCGCCGCACATACACACACATACACACGCACACCCATACAGAGGTAATCTTAAAGGCTTTAAGCGACGAACGCCGCCGCCGCTGCCGAGAGAAAGACAGAGCGCAGCAACGGCGGCGGCGGTGGCGGCGGCAGCGGCAGCGGTGGTTGGTGTGCTGCCGGGGCTATCGATTGCCCGCCTAACTTGCGAAGAGAGAGCGAGAGAGAGCGAGACAGAGAGAGACAGCGAGAGAGAGAGAGAGAGAGAGAGAGAGAGAGAGAGAGAGAGTGGAGGCGCCGGGGAAAATGTCTACCTGGAACTGGCGATCGACCCAGCCAAGAGAGCGAGTGAGAGCTAACACGCTTCTCTTCTGCATGCACCACGCGATGCTCGGAAATCGCCGCCCCTCGCACGCCGCGTCGTCTACATATATGTGTGCGGCTGGGCTGCGTGCGTATGCGCGTCTGTATCTTACGTGTGAGTGGCTGTATACAGTCGAGGAATCTTTGTTTTTGCCTTTTTCTTTTAACGAGCCTATATAGTGCACCGGCCGCGGCCCCCCGACGTCTCTACTTCATCGTGGCTGCATGAATGAAAGACTGCATCGCTTGCTTATCGTGGGATTTCCCCTCCTACTCAGCTCTCCCCCCTTTTTTTTTCGTTGTTGAGTTATATAGCGCGGGCGAGGAATTTCGATTCCGGGAGGTGCAGACCCAACTGCTGAGAAACTTTGACGATTGGAGAGGGAATGCGAAATTGTTAAAATTTGGAAATAATCTATAGGGAATGCAAAGGGCAAGTGGAAAGGTTACTTTGGAGTTTTGTTGTGTGTATCTTGGGTTCATATTTTATGCGTTATGCTAGTACTTGTACAACGTATACGAGATGATGTAGTGCTTTGCATTTTGCACGAAACGAATTCTCTTCAAACATACTATGTGTATTGCGAAAATTGCATGCGCATTTTCTGGAATTCAACTTTTTCGTGTTTAAAACGCGGAACGCACTGTATGTTCGGAATTTAATATGAAAAAACTGCTCATGGCTAAGCATAATTTAGCTTGGTAATTCCCATGGTTTTTTAAAACTTTTTATAAGAGTAAAAATGTGGAGTTGTCAAAGTCTAGTAAAATATCAATATTAGAGCAATTTTCACTATCGATTGAGTTAACGATTTTACGCTTTACAGTCAAATGACATATTGGAGTGGTTACATATTTCGCTTATATTATTATTTTTTTTTATTACTTATTTTTACTTATGACTTTTACACGAATTTCTGACCAATATATTTTGTTAATTTTAATAGAAAAACAATAAAAAGTCTCATTATATCTATGATAATAATTTTAAAAGTACAATTCACGCATTTTAAATATTTTTGCTTAATTTAAATTACACTAAATGCCCATTTTTTAACGAATCAATTAATTGCTTTATAAAACATTACTTGTTATTATTTCGCGAATTTCGTTTCAAAATACGGTATGATGCCAATAAAGCGTGCAAAATTGCTTGGGCGCAGTAATCAGATTGTTACAATTAATTTATTTTATTTGAAACGTCGGTAAAAAAATCCGACTGTGAATTTAATTAGAGTTAATATATTCAGCCCAACGTAAATTTCAATCCAGCGCTTAATTCAAAGCAATTAATTGTCCAAGGTAATAAAGAATAAGCTCACATTTAGTCCCTTCTCCCGTATACACAATCATTTGTCTCTATTTTAACCCTCCAGCGTGTCACTTCACGCTTGTATTTTATACTAATTTTAATGGAATTTCAGACGGTGCTGCGCGAACTGGAGCAGAAGAAGCCGCAGCTGGACGAGCTCGTTCACACCGCGGAGAACCTACGCGCCGATACCAACCGGCAACAGCTCCACGGCAAGGGTGAGTAGTACGGACTTATTTTAGTCAGACGTATACGGCCTCTAACACTTTATTTGACATTCCGACGCTATCTTACAATCGGATCTCAACCTAAATAGATCGCATAATTTTCCAAATTTATTAGTTTGTTATCTTTATTTGTTTACGGATACCGCCTCCTTGATTCTTAGCAGTTTCTTGTACTCAGGGTAAGGACGAGGCCGGCCTATATAACAATGAATTTATCATTCCTTTATGTTCTCAAAACTGGGAAATGGCTAAGTTGATGGTCATGGAATGTAATTTTTTAAACAACTTAATAAATTCAAAGTTGCTGCGACGTTTCGAGGGTCTAGTACGACTACCCTTCACGTCAGGCTTGAAAAATATATTATAACATATTCGTTAATTAAATCTTAAAAACATTGCGGTCACTTACAATCATAACAATGTCAAATTAAAAATTCTTACTCAATAAGACTTATTAACTAAAACATGGTTTAAACTTCAATTATAATTTGTATAAATAGAGCATATAACCAACCAAAACGGTACACTAGAAAAACAATTTTAACTGAATAATTCTTATATATATATATAATTTTTTTTATAATAAAAATAAAGTACTAGAAGAAAGAACAGAACACGCGGGAAACTCACTCCTTCTTAACCTCCACTATTCTCACTCATTATGCGTCAAAAGTCAAATTTTTAATTAAATGTCCAACGAAGTAGTCAAGTAGGGATTGTTATAATTGTAAGTGACCGTAATGTTGTTAAAATTTAATTAACGAATATGTTGTAATATATTTTTCAAGCCCAGAGAGGAGAAAATCATACTAGACCTTCGAAACGTCGCAGCAACTTTGAATTTATTAAGTTGTTTAAAAAATTACATTCCATGACGATCAATTTAGGCATTTCCCAATTTTGAGGATTCTTGCCCATTATAACTTTAGCTAGTTTTAGCTAACAATTTTATTTGGGAAGTTTTACGTATGAAAGTACAATATTGTGATTATAATACATTAAAATATTATTATCCTTTGAAGTGTACGAGATTCTTTGGTTTTGATTTGCGTGGATTTTCCTGTTTTTACGGTCCGCTAATCATAAGAATTCAATTATTACAGAGGTTAAAGTGACAGATATATTCCAAAATGGAATATATTAATTTAGGAATTATTAATTTGCGCGTTTATATAAACAAACGTAAAAATTATCTTGAAACAAACATATTCCGAGAATATTATTCTAATTTTGTTTCTAGGAAACGTTGCAGAATCGCGCTTATTTGATAATGCAAGCGCCCGGTGTACAATTATATTTTGTTGCCGGGTTCATTTTCTGGTTTTGCATGTCTACCGGCCGCATTGTTTCGAACAGCTCACTTGTTCAAATCAGACTGTTTCAGGGTACAGTTCGACAGTTCCTTTTGAAAATTAGACTGCTATATATATTTTTATTGTGCGAATTGCGTAACTTAGTAGTTTATATAATAGTAATTATTTATTAAAATACAAGTGATTTTTTTTATTAATAGTATTGACTACATATTCCATACAGATTACATGCTACGGCCCTTGTAGACGTAACATCTATTGTTATTTTCATTATTTTGAGCATGTACTATCCGTATTCGGAAGCAGCATTTTGTTGAGAGTCTAAAATTACAACATATACTGATAAAAAAAAATGAAGGAACGTAATTTTAAACCTTCTAAAATACATTATTGTAAATATTTTTTTAGTTTTTACAGCACCAAAAGGTATTTTTAGTTCAAACCGCACACCGTATCTGAATGAGGAAAAAAAAGCTAACGACCCGAGCAAAAAAGAGAAGCTCGAGTACATCTCCGCGCGCTCGTATGGTTTTACTGCGGCAAGACCAACGGCGAAAGCAACAAACTCATCGCCTCGTAACAATGCTTTGCCAGGGCTATTCTATCCGGCGCTCGTTTGCCTACCCGCACACGAGCTCGTCCCGAAAGTTGCGGCCCTTGTGCCGCGGCGTTGATTCAGTTTCCGTTGCGCGCGTCCCGGCCACCCTAGCCGGCCATTAGTTAACGCGCGGCTAGCCCAAGCGCGGTCGTCACCTATACCGAAACGCTCTCGGCCCCGCTCGCAAGCTTGATTGTTCGCTCAGCGATTTTGCCTATGTGCCTATCTCTTCGCGCTCCGCTACCAATTTATTGACATTGTCGGAATCCGACTATTTTGTTATCATATTGGAGTTATGGATGATTATAATTGTCACATCCGGTGAAATGAGGGTCGAGAATTTTTTATTAACTCGAGGATTTCAGCTAAAAAAATTGATGCTTTCACTCGTAGGAAATGTATTTTTATTGTGCTTGATAACGCGATTGCATTGTAGATTTATATTTCCTTTTTTCAGTATTACTCGATGCTCAACTACTAACGATGATTTCAAGCTCACTTATCAGCGCTGTAGAGTAATGCACTTTTTTTCAGAGCAGAAATAATGAACATTTAATATTTCACTGTATAACTATTTATTTTTAATTATTTTTTACACTATGAAATCGTAACTAATGAATTGGGCTACAAAATTTTAAGTTCAGCTTTTCTTTGCCTCCACAATTGAAAATCTGTTCAATTTTAAACATAAAACGCAAGTTTAAAATTGAAACAGGCTTATATCATTTATGTAAAACGAATTTTCAATTGAATAAGTGCACTGTGCTTATTACAGGGGCTCGCTACAGGAAAAAAATAATTTTCAAGAATATAATGGATTTTTTTTTCAATTGAAATATTTTATGTAAAATAAGTAATAACGAAGTTTCAGTAGGATTGACGGAATCGTTATTTACACAAAACTTTAAATTTCCAATCTTGTGTTCTTGCTTGTCACAGAATAAAACTTTCTCGTCATTTTTTCCTTTTTCATCGAACTCGCATTCGTCTCGTAGAATTGCGTTTTTTCCCAACAATTCTATCATAATGCAGAAGCCCGTCAAATAAAATCCATATAGAGACTGCAGAAGACTCAATTCCCGATCGCTAAAACTAAGTAGATTAAACAATCAATTTTGAAAAAAAACAAGTGTGAACGAATCGCGGATCTGTGAAAATTTATTCGTTGCAAGTATGATTTTATAAATTCTAAGGCAAGTAATAAATATTAATGTAAGGGAGACAATCTCGTATGCTGCATCACGACGTGATGTTTTTTTGTCGGCTGCTTCGCTCTGCGAACGCCGTGCGCGAGCGGAGGGAGATTTCCGATTCTCCATTGCGGTCGAATATCGATAGAATTTTTTCGTCCGAGCGCAGCTTATTTTTAGAATCTCATAAACATGCAAACTTATTCAACTCGTGTTTGATGCAGTTCACCTGTTTTTGCGATTAATTTTTCTTTCATTGTCTGTGCGCACCGTTCGATGACGCTTTTCCCTCGAAATCAAGGTTTCAATGCTCTCGTAGCTTCCAATGTCTATAGTCTATCTCAAAGAGAAGTCAAACCTTTCCTCTGATGAATGCGAAAGAACCGCTTTTGGCATTGGGCTTTGAAAACTCTCGCTTTTTACGCGATAATTACCACGATAATTACGGTTTGTCTGTCTGTTTATCGCTGTTTTCGATGAAAGAACCTCTATTTTTCCCAACAATGTTCTAAAGCCCTCGTCTGAAAGGATACTTCGCTTAATTTTAGCCGGTAATGTACGTGCGACTGCGAGCGTCGGCGTTATATATTTACATTCAGCGGCTAGTCATTAGTAATACTTACCAGCAAACTCGAGGCTAAAAGCATCCCCCCGTCGTAGTACTTGGTCGTATAAGTGAGTTTCTGCTAATTAGACATGCTAATTACGCATAATTTTCGAAGCTGACTGGGACTTGGGAGATAGAAACTTATTGTCCCCGTGCAAACCACATTCCAGTTTATAACGACGAACTAAATGAAAATCAAAACTACGTCAAGAGCAATAAAAGCCAGACGAATACCAATTTTTTTCCTTTCTGCCTTCGAGTTTATCTTGATTATTGTTTGTTTTTAATTAGATGGGTTTCCGGGTCAAAATGCGTCGTTGATTTTGCAGGGAATAAACATTCATTAAGATGGGAACGAGAGCTGAAGACACGAGAGAGGGAGAGAAAAAACGCAGGAGAAACGTTAAGTTCGTGAAACTTATTTGAAAGTAGCTTGGAGAGAGAGAGAGAGAGAGAGAGACCATAGAGAGAGAGAGACAGAGAGACAGGGAGAGAACATTGTGTAACTGCCAGACGAAGGCAATTTTCTTCCTTAGTTATTAAAGCTGAAAATTAAAACTTCCATTTCTGCGCGAAGTGAAAAATACACAAGCCGCATGAATGACGCTATACATTTTCGCATTGTGCTCCGGCTAGTTAAGTTTGATTAAAAGAATATTTCAAATCCGCAGCAAATCTTGCGAGATTTTTTCATGCTTTTAAACCGAAATTGAATCTTTGTTTTTCGTGATATACTTTTGAGATGCTAATTACGTGCCTTTTTTTTATTTTGACTTGAACAATATTTTTCAGGATTTAAATGTAATTATGTTTTTTATTTTGAAGCACGTAACACTTTAATGATCTGTTTGAGTTTTCATAATCATTTCTTCAGGCAAAAATTCCTAGAGTTTTAAGAAAAATCCTTAACCCATAAATACGACACTTTTCTTGAACCCAAACTAAAAGCGGTTGGCTGTAGCTTTTAGCATACATTCTGTTTATTTTGAAATATTTAAGGAAGTTGACTTTACAATACCATTTTTTATCTAATACAGAAAATAATGATAATTTGTAACGTACTTTTTATAATGGTAAACTTCAAACAGTATAAAAAGGTGCTTTTCATGTCTTATATATATGCATATATCTACTTGTTTATATCATCATTAATTATTTATTGAAACATTCGTTACATTACCAGGTAAAGTTTATGGTCCGCTTATAAAATTAAAACATTATTGACAAAACAATGTTTTGTATTTACAACGTGATTTGACATATATTTAAAGAATGAAAAAAGTCGCCTGCGACTACATTCCAAAATTATTGCCTGCCAAGCATCCGGAAATTTTTCTAATTTTAAACTAGAAACTTCGTCGATGTCTCTTCGACCACTGCCGTCAGGAAGAAGAAAGACACGAAACAGTGTTGGAAAAAAATATTGAAAGAAAAAGAAGAATATTACTTTCTCGAAGTTTGCATTAAAGTTTTCTCGAGCGTACGGGCGATTTTTCATCTCGCCTATCGAAACTTTGTCCCGCGGCTAATACTACTTTTTAAAAAATTCAAAGTATAATAAAAAAAGGAAGCGGGAAGCTGTGACGTATAAAATAAAATTCCGCCATTACACGTGTGCGCCGGCGTTTCATTGCTCGACTCTAATCTCCTTACCCCGCGGCAATAAAATTCGAATTTGAATTTAAAAGATCCTTTGCAACAAGTGCTGAAGAAAGTAGAGAAGTCAATTATACTTTTTTATTGACGATTATAATATCGATTGTATAAAAATAAAATAATTGAGTTGGACAATTTTTGCTAAACGAACTACTGTAAGATTCTAATTTATTTAATATACAGAAAATTTTATCTGGAAGTATTGATATTGTGTACTCAACCTTTTTAAATATCTGTACACGGTTTCTACGAAGAAAAACGAAGACTTTACGTTGTTTGTCTAAGCATTATCTTCTTCATATATTCTCGACTTTTTAGACTTTCTTTCGAAAGCTTATGCACTTGGCGCACGAAGGAGGAGCTCGCAACAAAGCCGGTATATTGAACCCCCCTATTAAAGTATACATGCTCGAAAATCATGCAAGTACCTAATTACCGTTCCACATTGTACGAGTATGTTAAGGGTAAAAGAAAAAGAGGAAGAAGAGCGTCTCGAATACAAATACCAAAGAAAAAGAGAGGAAAAGTCGAGGAAGTAGGAAGGCGAGGCGGATAAAATAGGATGGCGTAAAAAAGGAAAGAACGAGGAAGAAGAAGAAGGGAAAAAGCGGGCTATCGAGGCTTTTTCTTTTTATCGTACTCGGGGCTACTGCTGTGGCGTCCAGTCGCGTTTATTCGGACGTGGACTGCCTCTCAATAGTCTTTCTTTCTCTCTTTCGACGTCGCCGGATGTGCGAGCGCGCTTCTCTCTTCCTCTCCTTTCTCTTCCCCCGTCCACTTGTAGCTATATACCTGTACGTACAGTGTGATCTTTCTTATTGTCTCTCCGCTAGACCGCGAAGCTATTTTACCGTACCTTCATTGGCCGGACTCTGACCTCGCGATTCTTTCTTGTCGAGTCTTGAATTTAGTGGCGCTCATAGTTTGTTTTGCACTCTGCTTTCGAGGTTAGCTCATTCATGGCCATTTCGGAGATTTTGTTTTATCGCGGAATTCAACAGATTGTTTTAGCTGGTACTTTACGTTCCGGTGGATATTGCATTTCAGTTAAAAGTTATAGTTGCACGCATCTATCACTTTAGTCAAACATATATATAACATAAGTTTCTTATTCATTCGTTGTTTCAGGAATTTCATAACAAATTTGAGTACTTTTGAATTAAATTAAAATCTTATATATTTCGTAAACTTATGAACCTCTTGATTTTATCAGTAAGGCTCTTTCTTTTTGGAAAGCACATTATGTAGGAAACCTTAGTTCATATACTTTTTTTAAATAGATTCTATTCAGATTTAAGTTCTCTTGTTAATTGAATTAACTATGAGAATGGCCTACAAATTTTTACTTCGTTAATGAAATGTCTAAAGAAGCTTCAGTTAAGATTTCGCGAGGCTAGAGAACCTCAAAGCCAAAAAATAAATATTTTTGTTATTGCTTTTTTAACACGCAGTCTTACGGGAATATTTTCTTTTTTCCGATTGCAAAGAAATTGACGATAAGAATTTATTGAATATTTTCTTTTTTCCGATTACAAAGAAATTGACGATAAAAATTTATTGAATTGTTGTTTTTTTTCCATAACAGAGTAAAAATTCTTTAATTTTTAACAATTTTTTAAAGTACTGTAGGGTAGCTGTGAAATAAGAGAGGGTAGATGTTTTTTGTAAAAATCTTATTTGAGTGTAGGTTATATATGCCGAGTATATACCTATATATACCGACTGTGCAAATCAAATCCAGTGAATTCATATCGATCGAACCTCTTTAATTTGAATCGTTCTAATAATTTAACATGAATCAACAATGTATGAAACTATAATAATCTTTAGCCCAGCCGAGTCAGCATCGAAAACAAATGAAAACGTACCACTTTCGAATCAGAAAAATACATCTTACCAACAGTTGCGAGAAAAGTAGCGCTAAAAAGGCTTGAACTGCATGCATGTAACGGCATCTCGCCATCTTTGAAGGCTCGTCGAGACGTGGAAGGGAGGACTGAACCCTCTCTCTCTCTCTCTCTCTCCCTCTCTCTCTCTCTCTCTCTCTCTCTCTCTCTCTTTCTCTTTCTTTCTTTTGACCACCGCTGAGAAGGAGAGGCACATAAAGAGTCGTTGCGTCTTTTCCAGTCGCGGAAGTCGACGTCGGAGGAGGGGAAGGGAAAAGAAGCCCAGGGAAGAAAAGTCGCGCTGCTAGGGAAAGCGATACGTCGAGAGGTAGAGAGAGCGAGAGAGAGAGAGATAGGGAGAGCGAAAGAGAGAGAGAGAGAGACGGAGAGGAGAGAGGGAGAGATCTCATCTTTTTCAGGGTTTGCAGCCACCAAACAATGACGCGCTCGCCTTTCCTGTTTATAGAACAGGGTGTACGTTTTATACAGTCCGCAGTTTCGAAGCTCTCCATCTCTCGGTATGCCGTAGTTTCGCTTTTTTTGCGGTATAGGACAAAAGGACCTGTGGACTGTGTCCAGCGTAGGTTCATTTTTACGCGTTGTTATAGTTTCTGATTTCGTGTGTTTCATTTGAGATGCTATGATGGCCAATTTGAGAGAAAGTTAAAGATGGCATTTTTATTGGGGACTTGGTTCGAATAATTAAGTGCATTGATTTTGCATCGACTAGTGCTGTGGAAAACGTTTCTCGATGAAATATTCATAGCGAGTTTGTAGGGCTTCACTGAATGTTTCGAAGGAGTAGTTAATTCTTTAGTGCGAGTAAATTGATTTTGTCATTGACATTGTTTTGTGACGTTTCCGAAGTTTGATGCGATATTAATTGACTATCTAGTATCCCCGGCAAAGTAGTGACAGGAAGTTTGACTACACACAAGGCTGTTTAATTAGGTCGTTGTAATTACTGCGGTATTATTGTCTCAAGAATTTCATTTTCATTTAGCTTAAAGGGAATTCGCATAAATATTCTTTCCAGTGTTTCCAGACACATCTGATTATCAACTCTGGATATTTCTACGTTTTCGAAGTTAGGTAACTCAGTTTGTAAAATATAAAAACATTAAATATTGAATGAAATTAATATTATCGTAAATGTGGGTCAGTACACCTGTACGGATTCCCCTTAAAGTTAACTTATTTTCAAAAAATATGTTGATGATATTTTTGCAGTTGTACCTGCATGTTTTGTTGACGAAATGGTGGATGTGTTCCATCCATCCATGATAGAATTAAAGTTACAAAAGAGGTTGGGTCAGATAATCAATTGAGTTTTTTAGATATTAGAATCATTAGAGTCAATAATAATAGAGTAAAATTAAATTGGTATAGAAAACCAACATGGTCATGTGACGTCCGAGAACGACAAATATCAACTTTATTTAAAATATGCATACATACTTTGCGTTAAGCAATGCATGTACGCTGCTCCTTTTTGAGCCAATGTATTGAAACACTCTAGCTCGGGACAGAGCGATTGTGCAATTGAAACGCGTGTTATTCTGACTGAATCGGTAATTATGCGGTGCTTTAG
>UELU01103243.1:0-12906 GCA_900490025.1 Megastigmus dorsalis | reverse complement strand
CACACACATATATATGTATGTATATAGCTTGCCTCGTCACCCTTCGGATAAGTCGCGTGCAGCCACGGCGCTCGAGGACTTACGGATTTCCTGCATCTTGATCAATCCTGTGTCTTTCGTTTTTTTCTTTTTTTTTTGGGGGGTGGGAGGGGATGGGGGTGAGGGGGATTCTTCTTGTCGGCTCGGTTTTTTTCTTGCACAGCCTCGAATCTTGTAGATGCCGCGATAAAAGAGACTCGCGTATATTACCGATAAACCGGGCTTTTAATTTGATAAGCGATATGCTTTTGAGGGATTTATTTCGTTGTGCAAGAGAGAGCGTTGCTCGTTCATAATTAACTATGCATTCTAATCTGTGTAATACAGCGTGCGAGCTATTAATTATGTACGGACAGAAATAATATTTTTTTTTATTTTTTTGTCAGTCTCGCTATTATAATATATCGGTCACTCGTAAGCTCACTTTCGTTTTAAAAGATATATACATACCATTAGAATAGACGTTAATATACGAAAAAACAAATAATACATTCCTGTGACTAACTTGGTGGAAATAGTTTATCTATAATCTTCCGCAAACACAGTGTATAAAATCACTATAAAAAAAAGCATCACCGAATCATTCAGTAACGCGGCATCTAAGCGCGTGTTTTACACGCTCTCCCCGCTTTATACGCATCAATCCTCTTTCCTTCCCCTTTTTTATTAGGGCCTCGACCCGTCCGATCCTGCATACCGCTCGCAGTGTAAACAGCTCTACATACGATCCAAAGGACACACCAGCATGGATATAAAGACGCAGGCGTACATTAAACGGCCACGGAGCTGCGTCAAGTTCGTTGGAAAAGTTACACACGCGTCGCGCACTCGGCAGGACTTTGGCGGATTGAAGTACAAAGTTGCCATGCTCCGGATGTATATAACGCAGAGAGTATAGAGGCGCTGCCTTTGCACGTACATATAACGGCGAGAGGGAGAGAATCGAATGGTCGTCGAGGAGGCATCTTGAAGGAGGCGGAGAGAGAGAGAGGAGGCAATCACTTAGGCAAATATTCACGTGCCGATGCGCCTACGGCATGTGGGTCCGCCGGTTATACGCATCCCCATCTCTCTATACATAGGTATACATTGTACACATGCGTGTTGAAGGCAAGAGGGGTGGCGGAGGCCCGAGAGGGGAGAGAAAAAGAAAAAGGTCGGACGAGCGCGGAATCGGAGAACATAGGGGTACGTAATTGAGGCCTCTCCGCTCTCTCTACACCTCCTGCATGAATGTGTGGAGCGCACACCCGAGCCTCGCGTCTTCTCCTCGGACTTACGTCATTCTTATTTCCGATCACATACGGAGCGCCAGGGAGAGAGACGAGAGTTCACGGATTCATGTACGAGGTCTGTTTGCTATGGAGCTGTTTGCGGGCGCATTCGGAGCGTGGAGGCGCGACGATATGCTTCTGCTGCGCACGAGTTGGTGGAAGTGTTGGCCGCGATGATGATTTTTGTTATTTGCGTGCGAGCAGGAACAGTTGGGATTTCGTGTGTAAGGCGCGTTGAATACACGCGGTGATGGAGTAATCTGGTTATACTATGACTCATTTTAAATAAAGTTCAAGGTGTTTGGGAATTATCGGTAACGTTGATACTATGTTTTTTTCACGATATTTGTGTATATAAAAACAACTCTAAGAAAATAAACGATATAATTTAGGTTATTTCAAACGAGTGGAAGAATATTGTATGGTGTATACGATTCGGTGAACCTGTGTATTATTTTGGAATATTTATGAATATAAGCTTAAAAAGTTTTCAATTCAGCGAATCCTCGTATCCGCCTGACAGACAATACTATACAATAATACCAAACAAAGTTAATCGTGTACTAAAGTTTAATCTGATCATTAGCATTCTACACTGACCAAATCCTCCACAATCGTACAAAAACCCAAATAGTACTTTTCGCATACGTAATATTGTTGGCAAATTCAATCACAATATGTTATTGAAATGACTAAATTTTTAAGAATTTTAAGAATTAATCAATCAAAGACTGATTTTTCATGAACTTCTTAGGAAATCAATTTGCTAACACAGAAGTTTTCAAGCCTTTGATCAATCAGTCTCATTCAATGCGCAAAGCATCGGCTGCTCTGACACATTGAATGGCCGCGCGAGGCGACGTCCTACCGTAGATTGTATTTGCTCATTCAACTTTGTGTCGCGACCACTGCGCCAAGATCTCACGTAATGAGGTAGTAAGTTATGCTTTCGGCATCTTGTAGAAGCCCATTTGATCTGACTATAAAGTTTCCTCCACAAGATAGAGAAATAGCCAGAGAGAGCGAGAGAGCGAGAGAGAGAGAGAGAGAGAGAGAGTGAATCCAAGGACGCCGAGCGCGCGACTCCTTAAACTTGACTTAAACTTGACCTCTAAGTAGTAACGGTCCCCCGGCTTTGGCGAAGTAAGTTTGTGCGCTGCCAAAGTTTTCGTAGACTTTCATAATACCGCGAGAAATTTTATTACGCCCCATATTATATCTATACGGTTTTTCAACTTTCTCCACTCGCGGGGGTAATACATCGGGAATTTTATTTAGCTTACGAAGAATGAAACAGCAATGGGCATTAGCATATTTTCTGGAGCGCGTCTTCGCCGCGAACTCGCGCGTAACTTTCTAAACTGTTGATTCTGAATTTCAAAGCATCGATTAAGATTCGTAATTCGTGATAAATAGATAGATTTAGCCTCCTTGTCACGACAATGAAAATATTGTACTTCCATTTTCAATTTATTTCATACTATTGTATTAATAAATTAAGCAATTGTCAGACTACAAGATAATGTTCGATTGGTGGTTCTTTTTTTTTAACCGCTTATTCAATTTTATAAACGTTCTGTATCGGCAGATATCACAATTAACCTTTGGCTAAATAATAATTTTCCTCAAAGGTTACCGCAAGTGCAATGTGCAAAATGTCGATGTATACCCGCTGGATATCACATTGATTTCGCGCTAGACGACATTTTCTCAGGGTCTCGAAATGTCTCATGATCAATGAAGGCGCGCGCGGCTCGGGCGCAGGTGCTGTTTTGGACGCGGAATATTGTGCACACCTAATCACCCAACCCTGTCACTCTGACCACAGGCGACAAGGCGAGCTTACGTCTCCCCCCCGAGGACCCATAAATCGAAAGTTCGAACCTCCGTCCTGCCGTATATGTATATGCTAAAATACGGAGAGAGAGAGAGAGAGAGAGAGAGAGAGAGAATCAGTCCTTTCGGAGACTAACCTAAGATCGCGGATAAGGATAAAGGCGCGGCGAGTTGGAAACTTCCGACTGTCGAGGTAAAACTTACTTAGTTACTTTTTGGGTATAAGAATTTTGGGATTAGACCGCCAGCGCCAATGAGATAAATGTTGTACGCCCAAGATGTGGACGACAGCTCAGCAGATAACAGCGGGACTTCTGTCTGATCTGTGAAAATTTATATATTCATAGGAAAATTCGTTAGGTAGAGAATACCTCGTGCATTCTTACCTCGATAAGACACGTCTAAAGTTATGCTTCATGCTAGTTTAACTAGTTAGAAGGAAAAAAGGCACTAAAAAGATTTTTAAAATTTTGAAACACATTATGCTCATGAATGTAAACTATTTACGCCAAGACTGAAACGAATTCCGTCAACGCGCACATCAACTCGAATCGAATGAGCGACCGATTAAAATTAGGCCGATCGCAATGAAGCTTCCGCATACCGCTGCGTCGTCGCCGCGTTTCCAACACCCAAAATAGCATTCGTCACAGAGAGAGCAGAGAGCGAGAGTTTCATTTCTCGCCCTCTAGTAATTACCGGCGATGAGACGAACTTTCTAAAGAATGTCATTTGACGAATCACGCTTTACCTCTCTCTCTCTTCTAATTTAAAGTCACCAGAAACAAAAAAAAACACCACCGACGATTCATCGACGCGTTAGCTTACTCAAAAACAATCATTTGTTCCAATAGATTCAGTCTTAATTTAATTGTTTCTTCCAACCGGCAGATACTTTTTCCTCGCATCACCAACGAAACCCCAGATGCCCATAGTCGAATCATCAGCGGTGCAATTATCGCCGCAGCGTCTAAACGAAATCGCTCACGAGTCCCAGCTGATGCTGCACCCGCGGAATAACGCGAACGGGTCTGGGGAATAAAATGAAAAAGAGTAAAAGCCGCGAGGTATAGGCGTCCCGAAGCCAAACAATTAGGGAACGTTTTCAGGTCGGCTATAGGCTTATGCCAAGCGCATCGCGCGCCGCGGAAGTTGTTACTGCCGTGTAGGCGAGCGATTTAACGACGGGTGAATAATTACCGAGGGTTTACGGTCTAAACCATGAGCTCCGTGGCGGCGAGGCCGAAAGACAGCATCTCTCTCTCTCTCACCCTCTCCCTCTCCCATTCGCAGGCATATTTATGAGCCGACAATGACGACGGGACCCGGGCGAATTGTTCAGCTGTCCCACCGGCCGACGTAAAAGCGGCTCGAACCACTGAGGCACGCAGCCGCGGATCGTCTTCGCTGCTGGTCATCCCGCGATAGTGAAAAAATCCGCCAATGCCGTAGATGGATGTGCATCGCGCGACGCAAGGTGCGGCTGTATGCGTGTATATACGCGGCGAGGGCAAAACTATTTGCTCTCGAGCGTTTAATGGCCGCGAGAGTGGCGCAAGACGCGTGTCACGCAGCAATAACAGCCGTCGAAGAACGTGACGAGCGATCGTTAATGCCGCCGACGACGACGACGACGACGACGACGAGTATATAGGCGCGGCCCTTTAAAGCGTCGCTCGCTCGGTATGTGTGTGTGTGTGTGTGTGTACGCTCGTCGTGTTTGCATAAACGTTTTATGAACGGAATGCGTGAACGTCAAGGGGGCGGGTAAACATACGGATGATAAAAATCGAGGGGAGGAGGTGGGATATATCGTTGAGCGAACGAGGGGGAGAAATGCCGTGGGTTGTATAAGCGGCTAATAAACAAATTGAGCGCTGAGGGACGATCGCGAGATTGTTTGCGAGTGATCGTTTGCCGATTGTTCCGATCATTTGCATTCCATGTTATACTTTCAGCTATTTGTTTTTAACTTCAATGACGATTAATTTACGGCTTTTCAAATGATAATAAATTATATACTGTAGTTTTTGGGCCATGACAAAATTAGAATATAAATAATTGCTGCCCTGACCAATGACATTTTATTGTTTAAATGTTTAATGCTTGCTGCGCATTTCACATATACATTTTCTCAAAGTCACGTATTCACTGACACGAAACTCATCGTCTAATATTAGGAGCATACGAGGCTCATGGGATCTCCCCGAAATTCGATTTTATTAATTTCACTTAGCCCTTTGACCCTTTCCTAGTCATCAAGTTTCGGTAAAAGGTTTAACTCATTAAAAGTCCTCTTTTGATCATCTTAACTCTTAATGCAATCTCTCTCTATAGAAAGAATTACTAATTTTTTCGGCCATTAATCAATATATACGTTGTCTCTATAGTAACATTTTAATGTTGGATGTGTTTAAATGTTCCAAACTGTTCATCTTTCACAAAGAATTGCAACAACACAACGCACCTATACTTATTGCTCTATAGTTAATTAAAATAATTACAAAAAGAACAATTTATCATGCATTTTCTTACGCATAGAAATATAGAATTCGCATTTCATTTTACACCTGCAGCGACACACTACCAAAAAAAGGGTAAAACAAAGTTTCTCTTCTCTCAAGAACGATATACTTTTTCATCTACTAGATTCCTCGCACTTTCCATTCCAAGAGAAAAGGGACTCTGCTTAACCCACTCGCGGCTGCAGCGAAAAGTCGAAAATCATTTATTCCAGGAGCGTAGAGTTGTATATATAGCTGCAGAGAGAGAGAGAGAGAGAGAGAGAGAGAGAGAGAGAGTAGGGGTCGGAGATGGAGGCATATGGCAAATAATACGGCGTTTACGGCTCCCCCGATGCGGTTCTCCGGCGCTGGCCTCTGCTGCAGCTCGAGAGGAGAAGATGGCCGGCCACTGCGGTGGCTATATAAGGACCAAGCGCAGGCCGGTCAGTGAGAGCCTGCAGCCTCGCCATGCTGTATAACCTACTCCACGCGACGACTCGCTATAGCGCGCAATATGCCAAAGTTTCGCCGGCGGGCCTCGGGAATCCAGTGCCGCCTCCGCCGCCGCCACCGCCTCGGTTTGGGAATTTAATTACTGTATAGTGCCTAGATTGTGTAGCTCCAGCCGGCCCGGAAATAAACTCGCCATTGTCGTGAGCGAGAGAGACGAAATTCGAATAAACCAGCGAGGCCGTCGACGCCGCCTATGTCGCTTTTTGCCTGCGTACGGGCCTCTATGCCTTTATGATGTGCACTTGCTGCGGGGAAACTCTGCTCTCCTTCGAGGGGGGGAATATTAAGGGGCGCGCATTCGGCCGTGTTTTGTACGTGTGCATGCGTCGGCGCTGATTTTTGGCCAAGATGATGATATGGAATGTAATGGATATGCCTATGAGCATTTGATACACACTGTATGCCTAATAAAAAGATCAGTCTGATATCTTATTCTGCGTTGTATTCTTCTTCTTTAAAGCAGAGCTAAGATATTAACATTTCAACTGAAACCTTTCCAATTGCTTGGACTGATAAATACCTCTGATTATCGATGAAAATCTTTTTTTTTCGTCCGACAAAGACGATATTGCATTTTAAAAAAAGTAGTTATAGCCAAGTTGGTTAAGACGACCTTTTCCCACCTGGCAATTTCAATTGCATGTAAAAAAAAATATCCCGCAAATACTACCAATCCTTTCCCAATTTTAGTTAATGCTAACAAAATTTAATATATATATACACCACGAAAAACGCCTTCCGCTAATGGGTTTCGCCTAAATCCAAATAATTGCTAAAAATCTCCAAAGCATCCCTTCGACGCGCTGCACACACACACACACACACACACACTCATCTCGGGAAGGAAATGGGAACGTCGTATCTTTGCTCGCGTCGCTACACGGGAATATATCCGCCTCTCACCCCCCCTTGTAAGCGCAATCCAAATAGCGTTCGGCAACGTCTCTCTCCCTCCCTCTCTCTCTCTCTCTCTCTCTCTCTCTCGTCTTCTATCGCCAGAGAGGAGGCCTGACTCTCCGCAAGCCCGAGAGAAGAGGAGCGTTTTAATGCACGCTCTCGCGGAATATCGAAATCTCGTCTTATGGGGATAGTGAGAGAGAGAGAGAGAGGTGGAAAAGCGCTCCGGAGCTCGTTTGCCTTCTCCGCAGAGCCGCGTATCGGGAAAGGACTCGGTGGTGGAGAGAAGAGAGAGTGAGGACTAAGGCTAAAATGAAAGTTGGTTGCGCGCGCGGGACTTGCCGCAGCAAATCCGGCTTGATTAAAACACTGTAGGAGGAATCCCGTATACCCCTTTAGCCTCGCTCTCTGCTCTGCTCTGCAGCCTTCTATCTTTCTCTCTCTCTCTCTCTCTCTCTCTCTCTCTCTCTCTCTCTATCGCTCTCTATCTCTCGCTCTTTCCTTCTATATCCCTTTATCGCCGATATACCTTATACTCCTTCAGGGGCCCTTCACACTGTTAAATAGGAAAGTAAGCAGATTCATAATTAGCAGATTTCAGGCTTAGCTATAAGTTTTGGCATGCAATTGTTCTTTATTGCTGAATGAAATACGAAATTCTCTTCGGTCAATCAATTAATTGTATGCGCCTTCCTTTCATATTCTTCATTTGATCGTTGTACATATTAGGACACCAATAATCGATAATAACTATTTTTGAACAATGACGAACGATCAAAACAAGCTTTTTCCATGAATTACTACACATTGACTAGCTTGTTATTAATCTTACAATGAATTATCGAAAGTTTATCAAATTTTAATAAAATGGGGTTATCAAATATAATAAGCAATAATAAGCGAACCAATAATACATCTATCGTAAAGCTATCGTACAGCCCAAGAAGAATCTGGAAAAAATATTCCAGCCAGCAAACAGTAATATCTAAAAGCCGCTCTACTTATCCGCATCGAGTCCGACCTAACCAGCTCCAAATCTCCAAATAACTCGCGTATATACACGTCAAATACCCAAGCAGTGTGAAGCTCTCCTTTATTCAGCCAAGTAGCAGCAGCAGCAGCGGCGGCGGCAGCGGCTCTTCTCTCCCTTCCGCTTATTTTACCCTGCACACACACTCCAGGACGCTTGAGCCACCGCCACCGCCGCCGCACCGCATGACCCCGCGAACGCGCCAGCAGCCCTTTGGCCCGCAGAGAGCGTTAGGTATAATCTTAATGCAGTCTTATACGAAGCGGAACGGAGGCTATATTTCATTATAACCCCGCAGCCCTTCCGGATCCCCCCCGAGAAACCCTTTCCATTTTCGGCTATGAGCGCGAGACCGAGCTCCACTAGATATTGAGAGAATCGGCGGCGGTGGAAGCTGGTGAGCTCTCTACGATATCCGAAAGAGGGAGAAAGAGAACAAGAGAGAAAGAGAGAAAGACGGGGGGAATTGACGAGGATCTTATAAGGAGAAGGGAAGAAATTATCTCGGAAGGACAGACGGTGCCGCCGAGACATTTTCTATATATATGCGCTAGAATCGCGATTCGCGGCATTTGGCTTCTGTTCGTACTTTTAGACTTTCGCAGTGCAATTTCCACGTAGAGAATATTTATCAATTCTTTATCGCTGTATAGCGAGAAATGGGAGAAAAGTGCTTTGGTGGAAAATCCAAACTCTTCCGGGTACTACTGCACAATAAATTAAAATTCATAAGAATCACCACTCTAAATATGCATCGATGGATATACCCGGATATACCATATACGTTAGTCGTCAATAATTGACTTCATCGATGTATCGTATTTAATATTTATCCAGTGTGAATAAATTTCGAAAAACTCATAGTAAATTATAACTATTACATATTTTTACGGTAGCACAATATTCATTTAGAAAATGTATTATTAATTATTAATGTGAAAGTAGAGTACAAACTTCGACAAATAGTCACATTTTCCCATGCTGTAGAAAAAATATTTGTAGCGCCAAAATCACTTGACGTTATTTTTTCATGAAAAAAAGGAAATATGTAATATTCGGTGTATATATAATTTCTAGCGTAATTATTAAATTTCATGTATCGCCTATGCTTCATTTCCCAGTAGCGACGCGTAAATTAGAGCCGAGCGCAAAGTTGCAGCGGCATCAGTCTTGACTTCGCTCGTCCACGACGTATAAGTCTCGTTTGCGGTTGCGCACACACGAGCTGCTTGCAAATTTCCAGCGAACTGATAACCGCCGACGATAATTTCACAAAGCCCTCGTTGTACTACTAATTTTTATAAATAGCAATTTCATATAATAAATAATGGGTAATAAAGATATAATAAATGAAAATTTCATTTTCACTTTATTATATCTATACATATAATATTAACTAAATATATGGTAATCGTTATGAAATGAAAAAACTGAATAGGAGTAACATAAGAATCATAGGTCAAAAATTTTAACTTTAGTAGTGTCAAAATAGCAGGAAAATTGTGTTAATTCAGGCTATTGAAACTCTTTAAAATACAACCTGCTAAACTCTCGCTAATTTTCGGATTGAAATTTTCGAGCCACAACTTTAGAGATTCGTCGACGTCATAATACTTTTTTCAAACTCAAGTTTTCACCCTTTCTTCTGACAAACAGTTCGCATGCGTTTCCTCTAAGTGACACATATACCGATTATCGTCTAATCTCGTACTCGAGAAGTAATCATCTTCTAAGCTATCATCCATAATCCTCGCAATTAACATTTCTATAAAGGCACGCGCGCATACACATTTATCTCTTGGACACGGTGAAGAGCGAGGGCCGCAAGTGTATAACTCCGTCGGAATAGCTCGCATCGTAGATGGATGCTCTCCTTTCCAACGGGTCATCCTATATAGGAAGAGCGCGGAAATCAGTGCCCCGTGCAGAGCCTCCGGGGCATCGCGGTCCACACCTATACACGTACCCATATATACTCGACTCCAGCCAGTACCGCACACGCGCGTACACGAGATCTCGTGGCGCAGATCCGAGCCAAGCGGCAGAGATGTGCTGCTGCCAAGCTCTACCCTGCACTACAGCTACGCGTGTGTTGGTGGAAATCAAGGTACCGAAAGCACCGCTGCACACGGCTTGTAGCCGCTGGCTAGCTCCGAGCACCCCGTGGTTACACTTCCCGCCAGCTCCTATGTACATACAAGTATAGGTGTAAGTGTGCGTGTGTGTGTGTGTGCAAGTTTTAAGCGCATCTAGCTTGAGAGAGTCCGAGTGTACCGGACTCGGGACGGACGAGGAAAATGCTCATGACGTTACTCAGCGGCAGCGGCAGCTCACTCTCTCTCTCTCTCTCTCTCTAGCACGCTCGGCAGCTCACTCTCTCGTTTCTCGCGGGGTTAGAGAAACGCGCTCGTTGAATGAAGGCCGAGGAGAGACGGGCGAGCGTATTTACGACGTTACAATGCCCCAAGGGCTAACCCTCGCCCAAGGATACGCTGCCCCCGTCTCTCCAGGAGAACCTGACCTCTCGCCGCTATGTGCAGAGCCTCTCTTTCCCGCTGCAGACTCGCTTTACCCCCCGTGTTTACATCTATACTCTGACCTCCTCGCACGCGCGCCTGTGTGTGTGTCAGAGAGAGAGAACTGAAAGTCGAGAATACAGTTTCCGCGTAACGACCATCTAAAACTCTCTTTTTTCACGCCATAATAGTCGGCAATGAAAGATAGAAGGATGAGGAGAGGAGTTACTTATATACTTCCGAGTTGTGGGTAGAAACGAGTGGTAGGTATATGTATACATATGTGCAGTATATAACCCTTTGAACCATTACATTACTTTTGCCTTGTGCGATACTTTTATGCATTTTTGACAAATCTTAGATAAAAATTAATGATTTTACGAAGTAAGAATTCGTAATTTCGTACTTATTAGTCGAAATGATAAGCTATTCTATTTTTTGGTAAAAAATAATAACTGGTATTTTCTTCGGAAATTATTGTCATCGAGTAGAGCAAGATCGAACGTGGTCAGACAAAATTATTTAGCAAAATTACAGTTTTCTTTTTCAGGCAAACAAATAATAAGCTGTACAGTCTTTCTGACCATTTAGCATCGTTTATATTAATATATATGGCTTTCTTTATATCTCTACCTATTTAAACTTTTTCGTGTAATAAAATGTAGCTATCGCGCCTCTGTGTAAGTTTAATGAAATTTGTCGCGATTATAGGAACAATAATTGTGCTAAAGAGGGGTCGGGGGGAAGGGTAGAAAGAATTTTGTGTCGACGCGACGTTGAATTCGTCGATTAGGTAGCCTTTTGTAAATATTTGCTCGCAAGAAGTAATTGGGCTAATGCGTCGCATTCTCCTTTGCCCGGTTCCAAACTACGTGCAGAGGCTCTATATTCGTTTTGTCTATATCGTAGGCTGCGTTTACTGCTAGAAATTGTCCGTGTACGGGGGTGTTTTCATCAAAAATTGTTACGATGAAATCGCTGCGGTATTAAGAAGCAACAGCGATGGCGATGACTGTTATACCAGTAATTGTATACAGATATTAATAATTTTGTATTCAACGGTATTAAATGTGTATTTACAGGACGGTTTAAATTTTTGTACTATTAATCGATGAGATGAATTTTACACCGCGATAACCGCATGAAGGAATTGCCAATTCAAAAAAAAAACTGAGTCGCGTGACGATAGTTAACGTCAAAAACGTGTATTAGAAGTTTGAATAAAAATAATGTTCTATCCTACTCGGCATGCATCTATCCTTTGTTACGGAATTCCGTACAATAACTAAAAATATACAAATTCGGAGTAAGTGCGAGAGATGTGGTCAGCTTTATATACACGCGTGTAAGAGAAGCGAAGGCAAGCGCGGCGACATCATCGCAGATCGAGGTGAGAGCGGTCGAGGTGAGCCAGACGACCGTAAGTATTAAATAAATCTCCTTAAGCGGATTAGGGTCCTGGCTTTCCGGTATTTTAACGCCACGTTTTCCGCGGCCTAATACCGGATTAGCTAGACCTCTAACAGATTTTTTTTCACTGCTTCTCTCTCTCTCTCCCTGGAGCATTTCATGTCCGAAGAGGAACGATATGTGCTTTTTAAGAAGCGAAACAAAACGTCGTTCTTCATCGACATATATTTTAAATTTCAAGTATTGATTAAGGATGTACAAGCGATACTTGAGGGTCAAATCAGCAACTATTCGAAAAACATTAGATAATATTACTTTTACATGAAAGTGGCATATTTTGAATGACCATACGTTGTAAGTAACTTATTCTTTACTTAATAAAACTTAAACAACGTTATTATTATTTTTATATCAACTAATAGATCAATAGGTTAAGGAATAAAAAATTTTCAATTTCGTTTTTTCCAAGTTTAATCCGCGATTATTGTCTGATTTTAAAATTTATGAGTTCATTTTGTTCGTTTTCGAAAACTTAAACGATCTATCGTTAGTTAAGTTGTTTTTTCATTTTCAAAATTTGTTAAGACAATATCTAACTAATATAGCTAATGCGACTGTATAACTAATTTATGACGATACTAATTTTAAAAATGAAAAAACAATTTAACTGACGGTGGATCGCTCAAGTTTTCGAAAACGAACAAATTGAACCCATAAATTTTAGAATCGAACAATAATTGTAGATTAAACTTGGAAAAAACGAAATTGAAAATTTTGTATTCCTTAACCTATTGATCTATTGTTGATACAAACATAATAATAACGTTGTTGATGTTTTATTAAGTTACTTACAACGTATGGTCGTTCAAAATATACCACTTTCATGT
>UELU01103241.1:0-41174 GCA_900490025.1 Megastigmus dorsalis | reverse complement strand
GCTTTCCTTTTTTCTATCGGCGAACGAGAGCTCCGGCTAGGATATCGGAAATTGTATTTTCCTGTCATCGGGATTTTTCTGTATTTTTCGGACCGTCGATAGGAGAAAATCGGAGGGTAGGGAAGCGTTAAAAATAATCAATACGTTTTCGTGCTGCGGGCAAAAGTTTGCGAAAACTCGCTCGCGGTTAAAAGCCATTGTTTGGGCCGAAATAACTTTTCTCGTCCTAATGAACGATCTTCGATTTTGCTACTTTCTCTCATTAAAGTGGTCGAATGAATAATGGAGTCGCTGGTATTGAGAGAAAAATACCATCGGATCTATATTGTTTTTATATTTATCAGTAGCTATCGAATCCTCCTATTAACAGATCACTTAATATTTTTTATTGGGTTTTTCATGTAGTATTACATTTTTTAGAATATTGTTAAATGTTTAATGAATGATCGATAAATATTTCAATAACTCTGAGTAATAAAGTATCAGCTTACTCTACAGAAGTTCATTAGGAACAAGCCCGGGGTGTAAATTTATCTCGCGATGTATTTCGCGAATGAGCTACAATTTTTATTTCAAAAACATTATTTCATCTTGCAACCATGTCCGCAGTGTAATTTAGCTCCTTTCACGCGTGGAACAAGCGCATTTTCGCCCCAGCTATTGTTTCTCAAATTTACGCTGAGGGTCGCAAAAAAATTTATCTATCCGCTGGCTGATTTAGCGATGCTGAGGAAAACAACGTAAATTCAAACGCGCAGTATCCACGCCGATATTCCTTAATAAGAAAGACCGCGAAATAAATCTGCGGCGAGTCATCGTAAAGTGCATCGAAAAATTGCCCGTGCACGAAGAGCATGAGAGTGTGTGTGTGTGAGAGAGAGAGAGAGAGAGGGAGAGATACGAATCTCGTGGCCCCTCGGTAGCACGCGCACTTAAATATCGCATAAGGCGAGAAAATATTTATCGGGCCAAGCTACTTTACGGGCTATCCATCGTCTTAGTCGGTCAACGTTAGAGCCGCTCTATATATATGTGTATACATTGTATATCGACACGAGAGACGAGACGAGAAATTTTGTGGAAAATTACGTAAATATTGAATTTAGCCGCTAACACGTTTTACATTTGTAACTAAACGCATAGTTGATCTTCCAAGGGACGTGTTATACTGTTAGTACTTTATGTAAGCTTATTCGCATCAATACCTTTCTACATAACTGGGGCTAGTTAAGTTTATTACTTTAATCCACAACCAGTAAACAAACTCGGATCACTTGAGCTCTCTAACTGTAAAAAAGATTGTAAGGCTGATTTTAATTAACAACTTGTGTTGTGTCATGCAAAGCACTGAACGAGGTACACACCTGCAGCCAAACAATCGTCGAAAAATGTGCAAGTCACGCAAGTCACCTCAGCTGTCCATAGTCTTGTAGCCAAATCGCAATATACCCAATTGCGCAAACCTCCAAACTTCCGCAACGAAGGAAGTAATTCAAATGCGACAGAGAGGGTCGCAGATCCAAGTAGCAACAATATTTGCACGTTTTCGTGACGAAGGACAGAGACGCTCTACCCCAATGACGACAACTTATATCCGAGTACTCGTTGACCTATCGGAAGACAGCTTCAGCTTCAGTAGCAGCATCCTTTGTTTCGTGTGTAGTGCGCGCCAAAGTGGTGGAGAGGTCACTCGCAACACCACGTGTTACAGTATAGCGGTGCGATTCTCGCGCGCCGCTCCCGTGTATGAAATATGATACGGCTCTTCAGCCGCGTTGGCACCGAAGAACTAGCGCAGCTGATCGAAAGAGCTCGGCCTGCCGTAATTGCAGCCGCTCGTTCTGCGCCTCTGTACCGGATATATTGGACATCGTCGCAACCTCTAACCGGCCATACAATGTGCACGAGTGGCCGTATAGAATGACGCCCCCTAATACAGTGTAACGTTTACATATCGCTTCTGAAGGGTGAACGTGATGCGAAAGATTAGAGATATTAGATTTACATACCTGACGTGAGTACTGCGATTGGTTTAGAAGGCGATGAGACAGTTCTATATTTGAAGATGACTACTGGCGTTGCGGTCGTCAGTTTGTTTTAATGTATAGGAAAGTGCATTCTTCGCTCTTTACACTTTTTCCGAACCCTTCCTTTCACTGTCCGATAAAGGGATCGTTATCGACCAGCTCCTCTCTGTGTTCATTCATACGAGTGTGGATCTATATGCATATGTTCATAAGGTATTTACTCGCGCACATATCACATATGCCTACGTGTGATATGTTGTGAATATACGTGTACATATATGTATTTACCGTATCTATGTGCATTTGCAGTATATCCACACATGTGTACACACCCTTATAGATGCACTAAATCGAGCGCGCCTATTACCTCGATGCTAATGGTTATCTATATCTATATTTCAATCTCTCGCCAAAGTATCTCATCTTTTTTACTATACTTTTATTTAATGTCAGCTAATATGGCGTCTATCATACTTGACTATATCTTTAGTAATGCCATGAGTTTTCTTATGATTGAAAAAACTTAAAAATTGGAATGACAACAGTCACAATACAACAACAATCGAGCCGTAAACTCGTTTGATTTTGGGGTAGAAACGACAGGTACGTTTAAACGTACTGTACCGGTCAGTACATTTTAACTATATATAGACAAGCCTAGCACTACTTGGCAGGTAAATACAAAAGCCGATTGCCCATGGCTTTGTAGCTTCTGCCTTGGATGCACATGGCCGCTGACATCCCAATCACTATCTCTACAATCGATATTTCAAACAGCACTGGTAAGCACATTCGGTCCAGTATCATGACTCCATTATCGAAGACTGTTAAGCTCAGTAGCTTCTCGTAAAATCGCATGCACCATGTAATACACACTTTTATGTATCCGCATATGCGTGACCCTAAATACTCGATTAAACTATTTCAGGCCACAGTGATTTTTCATTGGAACATCAAGAATACAAATGTTCCTTTCTTAGTTTTATCAAAAAATAAGATGTAGGTAAAGCTAATTAGATTTTAAGTTGAGCTTATTATCTGAAATCTAAACTTAATTTAAAAAATGACAAGTCTAGAATTTCTGAAATTTTAAAATACTTTACCAACAGAAGGTTGCCCCTTTGGAAGCAGTTCCTTTGATGACACAATAGAACATTGACTCTTTGAAAACGGTGCCTTTGATGACACAAGCTTTTTATCATTTGCCGGCATCAGATAGGATTACTCAGAATAAATGTTTCCCTTTGATCCAAGCAAATTTACGTAAACGTAAGAAATTAAGTTGAGCAAAATGTGCTTAAGTTGTTAGACAAATATTACTGAAAATTTTTAACGTTGACTCTAACCTCGTCTAACTATTATGTAACTGAATCCTATGGATCCTATGGATCCTATGGAATCAAAAGGGTAATTAATTTATCTTAATTCAACATCTAATTTAAGCGGCATAGTTTCGAAAATAATAAAATATTATTTTTTACTGTGAAGGAAAGGCTTGATGAAGCATTTAACCAACCTTGATATAGTTAACTAAACCTTGTTATAGTTAAACAAGTTCGGTAGATTGTCTTCGGCTGTTCTGTAGATTCAGCTTTTTCACGAGTTCTTAGGTAAATTTTGTTTGACAGTTTCGTAAATTCTGCTTACGATTTTCTTCCGTGTAAAATAGTAAATAATAATTGCTTAATATTAATTCAATGGTTAATATGCTTTCTTTGAATATTATTATTATTATTAATCTAAATATATTTTAAGGTGTTTTTACCTTACGAAAAAAATCCAAATTCAAAATTACTAACTTTTATTTATTCTCAATATTCGTGTATATACAATAGAACATAATAAAACAGTGCTTCACTCTATATAATCCATTTATAAAATCTAAACCTTACAACAAAAAAAAAAGAAAGGAAATAAATGTTACATAATACATGTGAGAAAATCAGCTCTGTTATACAATAGAGTAACTAAAACTTTACAGTTCGCAATTGAAACAAAAAAAGTATATAATGTACAAACATCTGCGCTCGCCATGATCGTAAACAACAGTAGATTCAACACAAAATGTGCGGCCTCAAACGCAAAACTAAACATCGAACTGTTATAGAAGCTGCAGTATACGTGAGGGTTTCGTTTGATTGTGAAAGCCGCTCCGCACAGTATAGGGAAGAGAAACAGACAGAGAGAGAGAGAGAGAGAGAGAGAGAGAGAGAGAGAGATGCGCGCGGAGGTCGTTATACACGTTGGCCTCTCCTCGATACGCGTCATATTGAGCGAGTATCGATATATCTTTGGTAGTGACAAGGTACAGGGGGTGGAGAAGGGGGACGAGGGGTAAGGGGAAGGGAGAGGAAGGTGAGCGAGCCCAGGACATGAGGGATCGCGAGGAGCCTATATATATGTGTGTGTGTGTGCGTGTGTGTGTGTAGCGTGCTCAGCGCTCATCGTCGTAACTGCCTCCGCCATCCTGACGATCGTTTCCGCGGCTGTTGTGCACAGTCGCGTGGAAGCCGTCTTCATCAGCGTGATATTTGACGGTCCTGATGTTGCCGTCGGGATCCTTAACCGTGTACTCGCCCGCCACTGCTTTCCCTGCAACATTAATATAACCCCACCGCCCGCGTGTATTGCATATACAAAGCAAATTGGGTTAGATCTATGTATGTTGCGCTGGATACGATCGACATTATCGTACACTTGTTCTAAACTGACATGGGCTTTTGATTTGTTTTTTGGCCTTTGTTCTGCGCGTTTTTGGACTTTGGTGGAGTTTTAAAAGGTTTATTTATATTCAAAAAACATAAATTGATAGAATCGTATAAGTGTATTAAATAAATTTTACAATTTTATATATTAATATTTTGTTCTAGAAATTCCTATTGAGTTTTTGCCAGCTATCCAATTAAGCGAAAAAACCTGATTAAGTTACGTTGAACTTTACAAAATCGTTAGACTTGTAAAATCTCCGTGCAGTAGAGTATTTCCTCTAAAAAGTGACCGAAGATTTCGGCAGCTGTTTTGTATATATGAGATTTCCAAATGTACTCGCCATGCCTCGTTATTTCCTTGGCCGAGGCAAAAAATGCCTCCAAGCCTCCTTCAGGCTAGATTTTTCTTGAGCGAAAAGGAAATTGCCACGCGGTATTTCCCTGAATTTTAAGTATATTGAGAGATGTAAGAGGTCAAGTTCGTCACTCTGTGCAAACTCAGCCAAGTGGAAAATAAATTTTTGAAATTGGTCTTTTGCGCGAACCTTGCTGCGGAACCACTTTGCGAATGCTTGCGCAAATTTTCACTAACTTATTTATTTATACGATGGATTTATTTTCCTCCAAGTTCTATTTACCGGGTACTTTAATGCCGGAGTAACTGCGTTTAAGATCCTGTGATCCAATATTATGAGAGATTTGTAGTTTAATACAATCTGGAAGTGGATTAGTATATAAAGGGTTTATTTTATAAAAACTACATCAATATTTATTTAGAAAATCATTGCCACTATATACAGTAACTCGGCTTTTACATAATTTCCGTAGGAATTTAAAGATATTATTATCATGATCAATTTAATCAGAATCATCTGGATATTGAACTACTTGAGTAATGAAACATATGAACGACAAACTAAACACCATGTCGAACTCTACTTTTCAAGTCTATCATTATCTCGATAAAGCAATTCTCGATTTAGATGTTACATAGAAAGTAAGAACACTTAATTGCGAGATAAAAATAAAATTAATTTAAAGAGGTGTGTCTATCGAATGAAACAACTTTTATTCGAGGCTAAAGTAACCAAGGCAGAGAGAGAGAGAGAGGTGTAAACCAGTTCAAATAAGGCTTAGAAGCAGTTCGGGGAATAATAAAAATCAAACCCCCGCTTCTCAATGAAATTCGCAATTCAATTGCGCTGTGCACTACTAACCCCCAGCACTTATCCCACTGCTTTCGAATCAGAGGGAGAGAGAGAGAGAGAGAAAGTGTGAGGTAGAGAGAGGCTGAACAGCAGAAATCCTCTCCTCGCGCGGCGCCGCGCATTCGCAACTTCATTCCCGGCATTACTTAGTTTAATCTTGTCGCGCGCGGGGGAGGCGACGGCGGCGCGAGCGGTTAGATTAATTCGATAACAAAGGCTGAAATTGCTCCGATTATAAACGGCCGAGATTTGGGGTGCGGGGGAGGGAAAACGAAAATTAACCGTGGTATTGCCGGTAGGCTCATAATTGAAAATCGATCAGGCCGCGACCTATACCGCTTCACGCGCGCCACACACGCAGACGTACAGAGAGGGAGGGGGTCCAAAATTATTTGTTGGCCGCGAAGCGCCACACCGACTCTATGTACGGGTTATAACGCGGGAACGCGCGCGAGCGTTACACATTTGGAAATTACGCCGAATGCAGGCGCCATAATGGAAATAGATTAAAAGCGCACTCGAAGGCCTCTCTCTGTCTCTCTGGAATATATACGAATTTCCTGGTGTAGCGGAGCTGCGTTATTTTTTTTTTCTCCTTCTACATACCGGTATTAGCTTCGTGTCTCTGTGTGCGTGTGGAAAGGGGGGGAGGGGGGGCTTCTAGTGGTCGTCGCCTTTCCAGAACGGAATGTAATTTAACCCAATGTCCGCCATGGACGTGCGAGCGAGAGTCGCGTTGCTCGGAAAATACCGAGATTCTCGAGCGCACGTGGTATGCGTGTGTGCGTGTGTGTTTGTAAGCGCGAGTGTTTCAGTCTGTGTATACGAATATACGTTCTCGTATTTAACGATAATAATTCTGTATTTGTAGATGTGGTCGATGATGTGTAGGGCTTTAATAAAGTTTCATCTCTGTCAACGGTATGATTCTTGGTAAATACTTTTACGAGCGTGTGATGTGATGTTTGAAAAAAATATCGAAAAATTAACACTGTAGCGTACTTATTTTGTCTGTTTTTCAAAAACAAGGGTAACCGCGATGCCACTACGAGTTGATTTTTACACGTGGTTTATACGATGGACGAAGAGATTGTCATAAATACGTTATATTATGAAGAAATATTTTTTAGTGTAGTATTTGAATATGAGAGTGATATTGAGAAACGATAAGTAAAATATAATTGTAAGGTTTATTAAACGGACTGAAATTATTACCTTCTTTTAGTTACGCTTCAAGTTTTACTTCCTATTCTAAACCACGGCGGCCTTTTTAAAAATACCTCAATATTCACATATATGCGCACTTGCCTCTATGAAACCGCGTACAAAGGAGGAGAATTCGTTTTCATATCACACGGTGTGTCATAAATTTGCCGATAAAAATTCGTAGTTCCCGAGTACTTTGGCCTATTTAGTCAAATAAGTGTTGGGTAGCCTATGGCGGCTGCATGCAAATTTCAAATCGCAACAAATGATTCGTATTTAATATTATATTGTCCACAGGTCTTCCAACCTTGAAAGTTTCATTTTCCTAGGCAAAAGCATGAAATTCGGATTCTGTAATAGAAAACAATATAAGTAGTGAAAAACACCCAAATTGCTATTTCACTCAGTCGAGGCCCGAGTTTCGTGATTTAGTTTTTCTCAATGAAGACACTTTCCTTTCAGATAAAAAGGTCAAGTTTAATATTCAGTTTCATTCTTCTTTATTCAACAACTAACTAACATTAGAAAGGTTACTCAAGACTGTAAAAAAAAATTTAATGGATGACTTTCACCTTGAAAACAATTCTTTAAGCGTCAACTTTTCTTTTTCGCTTTCTCTCATTCACTGCACGCACACTACATTAAAATGGACAAAAAAAGAAAACGATCACAAAAGGGCAAAAGAACACTAGCAGTGTCCAAAAGTTCCTCTCGAGCTATTGTGGCCGCCACGGAATTCGGTATATACACCGTCAAAGGTTCGCGCGAGAAGCGTAGGAAGGAGGAAGAAGGAAGCGCGCTAGTCACAGACGACGCAGAAGAAGCTCAAAAGCGCGGAAAATTCATGAGAATTACGAGGTCGAAGGTAGGTGGGGGCTCTTTACCGTCTCGGTGCTCCTTCTGGCCGTGATAGTCGCCGGTATGGTGGTCCTGTACGCCGTAGGCGAACTCGTACGCAGCCGGTGCCGTGTAGTCCTGGTGATGCTTGCCGTGCTTGTCCACCCACGTCACCTCCTTGTCGTCCCCGTGTACCGGGCCGTGAAAGTGCTGGAAGGAGTGCGCGTGACCGGCCTCAGCTCGCCTAATGCTCGTTAAAGCGAGGATCGCCGCCACCGCTGCGACTCCCAGGACCGATAGCTGAAAAATATTCTGCCGTTGTTTATTGTTCAATAACGATCGATTAGAATGTGTGCATTGTAGGTATGGAAGTTAAGCTCGTTTATGGAAATCAAATGATAATAAGAAAATTCATATGGAAATTTGATCTTTCAGAGAGCTGAATTCACGGGTGGCCAATACACTCTATCCATTGAAGAAAAAAGGGAATTCAAACAAAATGTACTAGTTCTTTTAAACATAGTATTTTTACAAGATTTTTTAGACAAACATTTTCCACACATTATTATTCCATGCAAAATCAATGTTCACGTATACAGAATAATAATGTGTTCTTATTTAAACTTTTGGAGAGATAGAGATACTCTTTTCTTCCACAAATGTGGAAAGCAGTATTCACTAGCCTATTTTAATTTTAACATAAAAAACGAATTAAGTCGTGAAAAAATAAGTAATAATTGGAAATTATTCTCTGACAAATCTACGTGATCAATAAATAAAAATTTATACTATCCATGAGAGAGAACCTAACTTTGAAAAATTCAGTTTGTATATACTCATTATTATTCTATGCATGTTAGAACAGCTATTGTATGGACAACAATTTCGAATAGTATTGATTCTATACGCAGAATTTTTGCATGCCCCATATATTTTTAGACTAA
The DNA here is from genome assembly GCA_900490025.1 of Megastigmus dorsalis. NCBI lineage: Eukaryota > Metazoa > Arthropoda > Insecta > Hymenoptera > Megastigmidae > Megastigmus > Megastigmus dorsalis. Next base: position 32,244 of record UELU01103241.1, on the reverse strand, counting down.
AGAATTCTATTGTACACAATAAAAATTACTCAATGCAATTTTTAAATAAAATTTTTCTTCTTTAAACAAATATTTTAATTCATCAATGAGTAAACTTGATCGGTAAATATATATAATAACATTTATTTTTTATTTGTGAAATATTGAGTCCAATCCAATCAATAACAAGGCAATAAAACGTTTTTTTTACCAATACGTGCAAGTTCACTGGGTTAATTTGATGTTAAAGCTATGCGGTGAATTAAACAACGTGAAAATACGAAAGTTATATGCGTCGTAAAATTTTTCACGTTTTTTTCCATTTTATCGCGTAAAATTTTAAATTGTATTTTTTGTTCTAGGAACGTATGATTCCACGTTATACCTACGCGAATATTGCTGCTGAATAAAATGAAACTGCATTATACTCAATTGAAGCTTAAATTACCGCTTTTACAGTATTTATGCATGTTTTGAATTCAATAGCCGTGAAACGCGTAAAGCTAACGACAACATTTCAATACCTATACATGCATTTGCAACTGTACTGATTCACTGTTTACATTGAATAATGAAGCATTTACGAGTGGAGAGACGAGTAAGTATTTTTCAACGGCACAAAAATCAATACTTTTGAATGTTTTAAACCGTTTAAACAAATACTTCGTAATTGTGGACCGATTAACGAAAATCTTTGCGAATAATCAATGATAGAATCAATTTTATAAATCCCAAACTAAATTATTCCCATTATCAATTAATGTAAATTTCTTATATTATATCACTTTCCACAATCTAACTTATTACATTTTATTTTAATGTTTGCAACGAAAATAGAAAATAAATAGTAGAATATAAAGACTTTGCTTTTTAATATCTATGATTGCCAAAACGACCAATGTTAATAAAAATATTAATTTCCTGCTGTTTGCTATGTCCGATATACCCAAAGCCTCCAATTATCAACAACAATAATTCGCTTGGCTTTAAGAGAGGAGAGGGAAAAAAGGAAGACACGCACGTATACACATGCCCTTGGTGTTTTTATCTTTTTTCCGATATTAAGTTCGGTATTAAACACATAACTTGATCACAGGCCGCTCCTGTACAAACAAGTACAATCAAGCCAAATAAAAACTCTAGTATATATTTGCTACTCTTTCTAATTTAGCGGCGGCGCCAAAATACACCCGAAACGACCGGGGAATGAAGAGTCGAAATATCGCGAGTAGACGGAGCGAGATAGGATAAAAAAACGAAGAAGTAGGTAGAAGAAGAAGAAGTGGAGCAAAAGAAAATAAGCGCGGAAAAAAAAGAAGAAGGCGGATAAAGGAGAGGAGAAGGCCGTATATAGAGAATCGATAGATCGAGAGAGTATCGGACCGATGAAATAAAAACGTCAATTACTATCGCGCGCGCGCCGAGAGAGAGAAGCGTTTTTCTCCCACGTTTATCTATTTTCACATCGTTCATAAAAGTGTGTTTTGCACGCTCATTTCTATCACTGCACGGGAGCCACTCACTTTAACGGCCATTTCATCCGATTACTTCGCCCGGGGCTTCTCTGCGCGTCTCTTCTCCTCTCGCACTCGATCTCTTCTCTTTCTTCGTCTCTTTCTCTCTTGTGCGCACTTAACTCCTCCCTGGCTCCTGGGCACCTTGAAACTGAACAATTCGCTCGGCTCAGGCGCCTCTTTTATAGATCGTTAAAACACAGCCTCCCGAGCCGTCTCGCGGCCTCCCGTTCCTACTCGCTTTCTTCGGCCGGCAACTCTGGCCCCGAAATTTTTCTCCTCCTCCCTACCTTCTCCGCTTCATACATATATACGTATACACAGACGACGACGACGTCGATGACGTCTTGGACGACGGATGTTGTCTTACGGATCGCGAAAGCAGGGATAGACGCGGTATATAGGCAGGAGCAGGGGAGTTGCAAAACACAATTACTCAACAACGAGCGGCGCGCGGTTCTCGAGATATACCAGCCCAGGGAGGCAAAAACTCACGAGCGCGCTCAAGCGCGGATAGGCCATTGGTCAATCGGCCCGCTGACTTAGATGACCGAGCGATTAGACATCCGACGTTATTCCATGCATAGTTTTTTTTTTTTTTTTAATAAAAAAAACACCATTGCCCGCAGACCGCGTGGATCTGTATTTTTTGTAGATGCTCGCGCGTTTTCCCTCAGCTTTTGGCTGATGAATATTTGCTTCGTGGATGCGTTTAAGGTGATAGAGTCAAGCATGCATTATTATGCGCTAAAGTTACTGTCGCGCAAGTCGTAAAAAGTAATCGATTTCCATCCAATTTAGACCCAATCATAATGCACGGTCACCGTTGTGCACAGCCCGAGCGCGGTGATCGATTACGAATCGTAAGTCAACAAGCAACTTTAAACAGAGCATATCATTGTCTTGAAAAACTGCACTGCGAAAACCAATCCGTCGGGGAAAAGAAGTTTATTGTTTTGCGTAGACATTACATTTCAAAGTTAAGTTGATCCCCGAATCCTTTGTGTGTGCCTTTGTCCACAGCCGCGTAATTATAAGCACGGTGATCCTTCGCAGTTATGTGGAAGGCCAAAATTGTCTTGCACTAATTACCGATATACCCTATAATACACATAGCATTTGGCGGGCTTGTTCCCGATCGGAACATGAATTACAGAAAAGAGAAAAAATGTAAAATACAAAATTATCTTGCACTAAATAGTATATTACGCATTTAAGGAGAAAAACTCTTTGGCAGTTCATAGACAATACGATGTCTAGGCTGATCAATTTTATTTTTCCTCATACCAGCACCTAAAGTGCACCTTTCTCTTCCGGCAAACTCAGGCGAGAAATGTGTACTTTATGCGCTGATACGAATAAAAGACTTTATTGATTATAATAGTTTACGCGCGGCATGCTTTCACGCGTAACGGTTGTCAAACGGTAACCAACTAACATCAATATGTAGATAAACCAAAGAATATATTCAAATTAAAGATGTTCTTTTACTAGTAACGAATTTACTATAACGAATATATGTGCGTAACTAATCCATATGTAACAGTAAAGCTATAATAATAATCGAATGCACGGAATTAATTAACAGTATTGCGTACTTTACGCGATCGACCCTATTTTGATTTCTTTTTACAATTGCTTTAACTTTCTTGACTTTTTGCTAATGCTGGTAAATCCCGATTTTTTGTCAAACTGGCCACTTTCGATTATTCTTTCACAACTTTTTTTCAGGTAACAAGGAAAGTACTTCCCGCAATGGTTAGATTTACGAGAACGTCTTGGAGAGAGAAATATGGTAATGAACTTAATGTTGAAACATCATGTGAAAAAGCAATACAGTTATTTCGGCAATTACAGCTTACGTTTCAGCTCTGCCATCAACTTAAATAAATTATTGTACTTTTAGCATGATGAAGTCATAAAATATTTGATTGTAATTAAGGCTTGCGAAAATCAGCGAAGGTCTTTGTTAAAGCCTTAAAATCTACATGAAAATAATTAGTTCATACTTTTTCGAATCGATTCCAGTCCCTTTAATTGTCTCAGTTTATTTATACCAATTATACATATTATAAATTAAAATGTATTAAACAGCGCTGAACATTAGTTTTATAACAAATCTTTTTGTCAGAAGTAATTTTACCAGTAGACATTTAAAACTAATCTATATGCAATCCGTTTTTACAAAACCTCGTGAACAGGAGCAACAAACGGTTTTGCATCCGGTCCACGACAAATCCATTTCACTGTCAAAGTCTTGCAGTAGAACAATAAGAAAGCTAATTTGCCAATATTCCGCGCTTTATTATACACTTCTTAAGACAGTGTGGCTAAGCCGTCATTTTATCCATGACCTTGAGTGTATTTAATCATCATGTGAAATTAACCATCAGGGCTGCTAAAATAAATTCCTTCGGCTCCGATGGGCATTGCAAAAATTATGTCACTATGCGGACGCGCGAGCGGCATACTCGGAAAAGGGAGCCGACTAGATACCGTCGATCGATCAGAGAATAGTGACGCGTGCGGTGTTCCGCGGTATAGTACACACTTCACGTAATTCACCGCACCTGCGAGGAGCCGTAAAAGCCGCGCTCGAGAGAGAGAGAGATAAAGAGCTCGCAAAGAAACTTTTAGGGAAACGCGCGTTTTTCTCCTACCGCACGCGGATACATAATAAACCTGCGACGCACCCACATAGGCGTTCCGATACTTTACGTCATCGGATAACTCTCTTTCTACACTCTCCGTATTATAAAGAAAAAAAAACGTGTCCGCAGCCGAAAGTATAGCGCCGAGTCACCGCGAAAACGAGAAATTTCGTCGACGCTTTTCTCTCGCTCTACTACTTCTCTCTCCTGCCTATTTAACGTCGGCTAATCATTTATAATAGACATTTTTTGTCATTGCATGCGCGCGCGCGCACGTGACTTCCGGTCTCTCTCTCTCTCTCTCTTTCTCTACTTCTATCTCTCTCGCTTGCGTGTAACGCGTTTTGCGCCGGTTTTTTCGCTCTGGTGTGCGGCGCCGGTGGGCGACGTTGCGGGTTGCAGAGAGCCGGGGAAGAGGGAGAAAAAAATGGAGCGCCCAACACAGAAAATCGGTGTGTCCGCCGCGCGGCCAAGCGTCAGAGGCTGGCTGCTGCTGCTGCTGCGGGTTTTCCCATTAAATTTGAGAGCGCGGCCGATGTTAATTAAGCGAGAACAATAGACGCGGTATTTATAGCTCTTCTTTTGTTTAACGCATAAGTTCCTCGAAAGTCGCGTTTCATGCAAAATAGCCTACCGCGGAAAATTATAATGCACTTTTGCCCGCGTGCGCGATCTGCACTTAATATGGATAACTTGCGCTGAATATTCTAATTTGGAGTATCGTTGATTTTTTTATTGTTTACTGCTTTACGAGTTGCTATGTGCATGATGATTGATGATATAAGGTTGCTGGAACTGAACTTGCATATTGATCGTTTAGTTTTTTCGATAATATAACAGTTGTATGAGCCTTTGCAACTCTAGAAGAGTAGATATTGTTTTATTGACAATAAAAGTAATAAAAAGATCAAAAAGTATATAAGCTACGTGAAGCATAACAGGACTAAGTCGATTTTGCGCCTCGAACTGCATAATCTGTATATCCAGTTAAAATCTCGCTAATTCTATATACAGTTCCGGCACTGATTATAATAGCATTACGCAAATTCAAATCAAATAACAAAGGAGCTGAAATAAAAAAGTTTTTACGTTATTAAATATGAGCACACTTAGCTCAATATTGGAACTTTGGAAATGAAGTGATCAATTTTGAATCAGAAAAAAATTGGTCAGATTAATTTTTTTATTACTTCTAAGATCTGATATACATATTTTATGAAATTTTATAGCTCTGAAGTGCAGACATTTTCAGCATTACTAAATTCTAACCAACTCATTTTCAAAGGATTCGTATACCAGTGAACTCACGAGAAACTCAAACCGATTCATTATAAAGTCTTACGTTTTTTATTCCGACTCTTTGAAACATCGGAAACCGCAGCAAAAATAAAGTTACAGGAGTTCACATCCCAATATTTCAAGCTCAATTTTCTAGATTTTCAATTCAACCCTTTTTACGCTTATTCCCATGGACTCCACCCAATCGGAGTGCGTAATATATAAATCTGAGAACTGCACCTGAATAGCGACTAATTCTCACACGGTAATCATCAAAGAATTGACGCTCGGCGTCGTTCATCAATTAGTCGACAATTTAGCGCCGAGTCAAACGAAAGTAATCCCCTATATAAACCTTTAAAAGTATGCTAATGGACGGCTAGCCGTCCATTAGATAGTAAAAACGTCTGGTATATCGGTTATAATAAAAAAAAAAGAACCGTACCCACGAGGGTAAAAACCATTCCGCAACATCAAAGTCTCCCCCGCGCTCACAACACACGGACACACGTTATAGCATCGCAGCAGCCAATGCAGCCATCAATCTACATATTTCACGCGATTCGTATACACATACACACACACGATACAGAAACTCTTGACAGCGAGGCAGAGCAGCGGAAAGCAACGGTTGTGATGTGTATAGACACTCGAGAGACTATCGGCGAGAGAGCGATGGTATGCGGGACTGGGAACTCTGCGAGAGAGAGAGAGAGAGAGAGAGAGAGAGAGAGAGACGACTCGACGCTAATCTTCGGATTTATCCCTCGGGATCTTTCTTTATCCCACCGATATTACAGTGGGATTTTGCCAGAGGTATATAGACGAGACGCGAAGCGCGCATGTATGTGTTTCTTCGGTGCAGCCCGCGCGTTACACGGTGCGCGCGATCGGAAGAAGCTAAAGAGAGAGACACAGAGAGAGAGAGATGGAGAAAGAGAGCAAAAGTTTTACATATTTCCCTCGGAGTGCTGACTTTAGATACTTTTGCCTTGCACATACAACAGCTTATCGCGTTTATATTTTTATTTTATACCCGTGTCGCCGCGGCTACGGTTGACGTAGTCCCTCTCTCTCTCTCTCTCTCTCTCTTGCTCTTCTGTATCTTCTGCTGCCGCGACTCGAATTTCTCGAGATATAAAAGCCCGAGAGACTCTAAAGTCTTTTTCTCGATTCGCTGTCCCCTCCTGCGTGGCGGAAACCGTTATGGAATTCAGAATTGCTGTATCTCCGGGACTGATTTAAGGCGCTTTAATCCGCAAGTGGACGTTTCATTTATCAATTTTACGCATAACTTTTTTTTTTGCTGGTAGAATTGAGTTTGTTATACATATTTCTGGTGATCGACTTTTCATGACTTTGTTTTCGGATTAAACAAATTTTGAATTTTGACACGTTCAATTGAAAAAGTTTCTAATTAAACTTTAAATTGAACGATTAATTAATTTATAACTCTTTAAAATAATGAAACCAGTATGAGTGTTTTTATAATACGTACAGAATTTAATTTATTATATCAATGCCGTCGTATATTCCTTTTCAATTATATATGTAACCACTATGCAAAATAATATTACACAAAAGATAATGAAAAGAACGATGAGATTGACGATGCCAGATGCGTATCTTAAAAAAAAAAGATGTCATAATTTAAAAAAAATGTTCATCCGCTAGTCAGACTCGGAAATGTACCTTGCCTCTCTCTCCGATTCTCAACTTTCTTCCTTTTCCTTTTCCCTCTCTCTCTCTCCCTCTCCATCTCGTTCTATATTCTTCCAGTGGCTTGTGCCAGAATCACGTTCTTCAGCTTTTTAACGGGGATTGAGAAAGTTGAGGCTCGAGATTAGGGAAATATCGAAAGTACCCTAAGAAAAGTTCTAAGCCACAAGGTGTGCGCAAAGCGGCATCTGATACGTAACCTCAAATTTTTTACACCGATTTCCGATAGGTACCTATACTTGAACATCTCGGTAGATACGCTTTGTGAATACCACAATTTGTTTATGTTAGAGTTTTCGTATAAAAAAAAATTAGATTACGAGTTATTTGTCTGGTCGAATCATTTAAACAATTTAAACTGAATACGAAAGTTTTTCTGCACTAAGTACCACGCGTGTATATATTTTTGACCAAATAAGATAAAAGAAAAAATTTTTTCCGAACTTTTTTCTTGAACAGATTGTTTTGGAGCTTTAAAAAACATAGTAATAAGCGAATATATGCCTGTACAAGGGTACATATATGTATTTATATTTTATTCTACATCTGAGTGCAACTTTTAAAAAATCGATCGTATAGGTACCTGCAAACTGCAACTTACAAAGTAACTCGTGCTTAATGCCATAGCAAAAGCAGAGTTTCACTCGAGATTAGTCTAAATGCACTCTAGAAGTTTAAAAAGCTTTATATAAAGATTTAATTTATTTACATTACCTTTGCTTATGAATCTTTTTATAATTTTTTATAGGTACCGTATTAAAACACTGGCACGCACGAATTAATATTATTTCTGTGTCGGATACATTTAAATTCAATTTCATTTGATTGAAAGAGGAAAAAGGAACTTAATGCAATTGCTTTGCTGAACAGTTTGGCATCATGAAATCTTCAAAGGGATGATTCTTTTATTTATTTCTTTATTAAATAAATTGATTGCACGGATATTTTGCAATATTCTCGTTACCCTTTAAAATATCCCGTTATATCTGTTTATAATAAATAAAAATGATTGCTTTTAATGTCAATCGAACAAGTGCAGGAAGCTGTTATTAAAATAAACTTAATTAGTACGAAGCCTATTGTAGGTAGTAACGTATTCTTTAGTAAAATTTTAAAGTCAGTATAATAAAAAAAATAGCTTTATCAAGAGTTAAATCACATTCATTTACTAAGTTTGTTTCTCCTCGCGAATCTAAATATAAAACTTAACAAAAAAAAAAGCATAAAATATTTAAAAGATATTAAAGTTTGAATTAATAATCATATATTATACACTGACCCGACTGCATTGAATTAAAAATCCATTCGTAATTTTTGTTTCATCCGGTAACTGGTTCACGCGTATAATGTTTCGACGGGCAACGCCGAAACTAATTCCCACTTACGGCTTATACTTTTCGCCGTCCCTGTACTTCACATGGATTGTCTACGTTGAAGGACATTGTGCGAAAACCCTGCAGCTGGCAATAGGATTATTCGAAATCAAAAGAAGTCCCTTTCGCGGCTCGCCCCGCCTATACGTAAGTAAAGCTCTTTCCCGGTGAGCGAGCGTAGCGCGCAAAAATTTGCTCCGCTTTTTCGGGGTCCCTACGGTAGAGAAAATTCCCTGCTAAAACCGCGCGAGAGGCTTAAGCCTTCCTCCTCCTCGCTCGCTCTTCGCGCCTCTCTGATTTTTCTCTCCCCCAAAGCTCCGCTCGTCCTCGTTATTTTTCGCGCTTTATAATATGCATATACCGCTGGAAGAGAGAGAGAGAGAGAGTGAGGGAGAAACACTTTCATGAGGGCTGATTTAAGGAAGAGTTTGCTTTAGGGGCTTTGGCTTCTTCTTTTTTCGCGGATCGTTAAGAAACTTGACGAAATACGAGAGATAAAACAAGAGTTTGTCGACGCGGTTGTGTGAGTGTGTGTGCCGTAGGGCTCTACTATATAAAATCTGCGAAAACTCAAAGGATAATCCATTTCGTTTGATTTATTTTCGCGTTTAGAAAAACGAGGATGTTCTTTTTTTTTCTTGTAGCGTTTGAAGTACTAAGTTCATTATTTGGCAAATTGAAGTAAAAGAGTCTCTGAAATTTAAAGGAACTTTCATTTTTATGATTTCCGCGAGACATAAAAAATAAAATTATTTCTTCTATATTCCTACGTCTTTACATTCTCAATATACTGCGAATGCAAGATCCGCGCAATAATATTTATTTTCAAAATACAAGTTTTTGAAAGTGCTTCGAGGTACGAATAATACGAAATATATTCGATGTAACGGTGAAAAATATTTTTGTAAAATGGAAGTACGTATGGGGAAATACAAATCCGTGGAATACTTGGAACTCTTGAAAATATTTTCTTTTGAAATAAAATCTGAATGCGTTACACCAAAACTTTATTAGAGGCAAATCTAGCATGTGTATACTCATTGTTCATACATCGCATAAAATAAGCAGAATGAAACGCAATAAAACAAATCTGTAATGTACTACTTTATTATACAAAGAAAAAATTTTTTATTGTTCAAGTATACAATATTCGCACACATTTGTAACCATTAATACCAGGTCTAAGAATTGCATACGTACATTTTGATTGTTTTACATTGCTATACACATCCTGGCACTACGTCATCCCTATTATATTAATATTTATTATCGCGTATAAAAGTCAACTACTGTCTTCGTCACGTATAAAGGGTCCATCGTTATCCGGGAAATTCCCGAGAAGATAGTTCCGCGAGATAAAGACGAATAGTTTTGTTTGTTCGCGAATTTCGTTGCGAGAGACTCGAGAAGAGGGAGAGAGATAGAGAGAGAGAGAGAGAGAGAGAGAAGGAGAAAGAGCGAGGGAAGAGGAGAGCGACGCAAGAGGATGGAAGGCGAGACAGAGAAGGTAGGTAAGTCGTTCGCCGGGAGAGTAAGTACGTCTCTTCCCTTTGGAAACCGCGGGCTTCTGGCGCTAGCGAATTCGTTTTATGGGTCACGATCTTTCCTCGGTACCACGAGACTCGCAAAGAAACGAAGAGTGGAGAGAAAGAGAGAGAGAGAGAGAGTAAGAGAGAGGGACGTGGAGAGACGTGAAGAGCGAGACAGAGAGGGAGAAATTTTCCTCCCTCGCATCTCGTGACTTCGGCCTGCACAGCCTCTCTCACTCTCTCTTTTTCCACTCGATGTTTGCCCGGGATACTTTGTGTATAATATATATTTATGTATATTTCGGAAAATTCTGGGCTCGCTCAATTCTCGTGCGAGGTTGAAGAATCTCCCGAGCTGTAAATATCAACAAAATTAGAATACACAGCTAGATTTATGAACTCGAACTCGGGAGATCGAAGGGCCCAGACTCATATCATTCTGCGATAAATTTATTCGGCGAGAACTCGATTAAAATTCCAATTAGGCGAGCCCGAATAATTTCAGCTATTAGTGCTTACTTCCAAGGAAGGATATTTCTTTGGATTAATATTCTAAATTGTCAAGCGAAAATTCATTAAAAATTGCACGTGTTTTAAAGGAACTAAATTCTATCTCAATGACCTATTTCAAGTTTCGAAAAAGTTACTGCAACCTATTATACAAATATTATACAAGATTGGAAACTTCTCTTAGGATGAGGTACCTTATTAGCTGTAAATTGAATTTTGGATACTTGCAGAAGCGATTTATATAAAGTTTCTGAAGATCAAAATAAATATAACATTTAGTTTGTCGTGTTTGACACAAGTATAGCAAATACTTCTGAAAAGAAACATTTAACACACTCAAAAAGACTGCGATTTTATTAAAATATTTAAATAGCCTTATCTATTCAGTACACTTCCGTATGTTCACTGCAAAAATTCTAAAATATTTCTTACTTTACATTTTTTGAAAGTGAACTACACATTAGGGCAAATTTAATACTTATTAAAAAAGAGACTGAATAAAACTTAATGAAAATATTTAATTAAACGGAGAACTTCGTTTTAAATGATAAGATTTGTATAATTATAGGGCAGTAATTAGGATTTCAGGTTGATAAGAAATGATAAATAGATTATGTGCTATAATGACTACCCATTGTTTAAGTACCAACACTTGTAATTAAAAACTTCAAAAACAATTTTTCATTATTGTTCATTATAAATATGCTATGGCGTCCGTTTACTTTTCCTTTCGTAAAGAGCACTGTAAATAAAGTCCTCAATTGCTCTTCATCGATGAATCGAAAAGAATTGTAGTACTAATTCATAATACTAAGTGCGAGACTAAGCAAAACATACAAATAATTACGGTTCTAAAAAGTTACGCTGTATGTAGCCATATGACCCCTCGAGAAAAGTTGAGGATTTATGGCGCCCAAGTTTCTCCCTTGTATTTTTTATTAAGTGTATAGATTTCATTTTAAGAAACTTAAAAGGCATTATTTATCTCGTGTTTTTTAATACTCAGCGAGGCCAACTTTTATTCCGCCAACTGCGCCCGGCCCACCGACTCGCAGCGATAGTATTTCATATAAAAACTTTCTTTTTTTATGCCTTTCGAATAAACTGGCATCTCGCGATATCGAAGCTGTGTCTGCCCGAAGAGAAAGAGAGAGAGAGAGAGAAACACGATAAGTTTTACTACTGCATGCCACTACACCTACTGCAACAACTTCGCCATGCACACAACAGCAGCGCGAATGTGTGTCCTCCTCGGTAATAAAACTACGATCTATAGAGACTAAACTGTCAAGCGCATTACAGTTAGAGAAAGTAAGCGTCGCTACTTAAGAAAGAGGCGTTAGCGCCCAACCCGAACAAAATCCGTCCCCGGCAAATGGCAGTAGCACAATCTCGAGCACAATGGGATATACGCGCGCCGCGGAGGCAAACGCCGCGTTGCTACAGGAGCCTTTAAGCGCCTCTCTTCTTCCACTCGCACACTCTAATACCCAGAAAAAAGCTCGGAGCCAATAGTTTAGCACCGACTCATCCACATCCAACCCTCCCGAACTTCGTGTCGACGACAGTCAACAACGGCCAGTCAACTATACGAGTACGTATGTATATACCAGACGCCGTGGGAGGTACGAAGAAGAACAAATACGAAGGAGTTGCAGAGCTGAGCGGAGGAATTGCAGAGTCTGAAACACACACACACACACAAAGAGACAGACAATGTGAAACTTGGAAGGGGGATCAGGCGATCCTCACGACTGAATCGTAATTGCTCCTTAATGAAGTCTGTAATTTAAGGAAGCCGCGTGCGCGCGGCTACGCTCCCCGTCAGAGTGCAGCAACTACGTGTGTCTCTCTAGCTCGTCCGAGTTGGCAAGAGGAAGGAATAGAGGAAGAGATGGTTGCGTACTTAGGGGGGAGTGTCGTCGGATAGCTGGGGGATAGGAACAAGGGGCGACGTGTACAAAGGAGAAAGTTGCGAAATGCAACGTTGCGCGTTCTGCAGCTCTTTCGGATATCTGGACAACTGTCTTAATGAGGTTTTTTGTTCTCGTACATCGATGGCAGTTTGCAGCGACGTGAATGAGAATGCATAGTCAGTACTACACTACTAATGCAGTATCAATTTCAGCATTTACGCGAGTAGCGATTTTGTTATTGTGGATGGAAAATTATTTATCGAAGATGGACCACAATCTCAATTTATTAATCAGATGCCCAGTGACAATATAATCGTGTGAAACACTACTCTGTTTATAAACAGATCCTTCGAGCTTTTGCGCTCACGGGTAAATTGAAAATTGTGCGTAACAATAGGGCGGCAAACGAAGCGTGCCGCGAAAGCACGTTGTGCATTCACCGTGCGGTCAATATATACACCCATGGCACGCCCGCATTAACGTTAATAATACAAGGTGCGCTGCTGCGAGCCGTTGTCCACGAGTCCCGGATATTGTGCATTTCATTGGCTCTCTAATGAATTTTAGTCAGTATAGAAGATGGAAAGCGAATTTTATAATGTTCGCAAAAATTCTGAATACGATCTTCCAGTTTTCAATGCTCAAATTGCTTTATTCGCTTACGGAACCTCATTGCTAATTAAATCTTTTCTGACAACTCCAACACTGGATTCTCTACCCCTCGGAGAAAACGCCAGAATCTTTCATCCTTCCTCCAATTACGAGACCCCGAACACAAACCCAACAGAGGGAGAGAGAGAGATGGAGTAACAGTGGGGATGGGAGGAGGAAGGAGGGAGGGGATTGGGACAATTTGAGCTATCCTGTTCCGCGCGCGGAGCATCCAACTACGCGTCGCGTCGCACCGCACACTGTCCGCAACTACTGAAAAGCTCGGTGGGACTCCCTCCCCACCTCCACCGGCGTACACACACACACACACACACACACACACACACGCACACAGTAGTCTATCCTTCTCTCGGTTCCTCTCACTCTCTCTCCCACTCGCTCTATCTTTCCTCTCCAATTCATATGCAAATGAAAAGCTCGGGAGCTCGCTCAGCGGCGGCGGTGGCGGCGTCGGCGGTCTATCCCCCCATTGTTCCGGCAGGCGAGGCTAGGACTCGAAGACCAATGTCCCGGGCTTGACTTACTATGCGAATTTCCTGGAAAACTACCTCTCTCTCGTACTCGACACTCGACACGGGAACACCTCTGTAATTGATACTTAGCCAGTGCCGAGGTCAGACGGAGCTCCTGCATCCTATATATACGAGTTGCGTTCGAAAATATACAGGCGGCGCTGACACCTTTTTTTTTCGCCTGTTTTCCTCCTCTTCTCGCGCCCGCCGCTTGGAACAATGAAAGACACTCCTATTCTTTTTTTTTTTTTTTTTTTTTTTTTTTTTAGCTTCGTTATATTTTTCTATTCTCTCTGCTGCTCCATGGAAAGAGTTCGAGGAGAACGAATGTCTTCCCCCTCTATCCCGTGCTAATGACGTTTTAGGTGCTGAACGCGGTGGTAGAGGACCAGCGGCGTGACACTTAGCTTGCGGCCGGATAAATTAGATGCAATTAATTTAAAGTTTGCGTGAGCGCGCGGTCGAGGCTTTTCATTACTCGTGTAGACGTATAACCGATGTTTTGTTTTTTAGCCTTTCTTTGCTTTTTTTTCTCTCGATTATGCGCTTCCCTGCTCTTGCTCTTCTCTTTTTTTTCTATCGCGAGTTTTACTCTACTGCAGTTGATGTGTGTATCTAATTGACACGCTTTGGGGATGAATGTATATTTATAGATTGTACTTATTTATAGATTTATAGACGAGACTTTAATCAGCTATATTTCCAAATAAAAAAATTATTGGTTATGGTTGGTTGGTTGGATGGTCTGAAACTATAATTAACTTATAATTATAACTAGCTATAAGTATTTCAGACTTAAGGTATAATTTTTTTCGAAACGTAGTTCGTGATTTTTTTTTTAAATATCGAAACGTATTACGTGGTCTCCTAGGATTAAAATATATAGTGCTTCGAACATCGTTTACGATAAATAGTTGCTTGATCAATAGATACAGCCTTGATTTCAGCAGTCGCTAATTTTCGTCGCCCTAAAATAGTGAACTAAAAGACGTTTGCAATCCCATTCGGCAACTCTTTGATTCGCTTCAAAGTCAAAATTTAATTAACCATATCAGAAAAATATTTCACTTCCAGAAAAAGTTATTTTGCATTCCATTTTACGTAGAGTTAAAAAGTACTACTTTTCGAAATTAAGTCAATCTTTATCAATTGTAATTTATTTCTAGCATCGTAAGTATGCCTACAATGTACGGAATACATCAGCGATATTTGTGCTTCAAATTTCCATTACATCAATAGTTTTTTCGCATTATCAAATACATACTCGATCTAGTTCACTCGTGTTTACTTTTGCGATGTTAAACTACGGCACTGCGTATATATTAATTTAGATATTTTGATAGCTTTGCATAGTATAATTAAATCAGGATCCAATGTTACTGTATAGAGTAAAAATTAGTTTACTCAACTTGTGTCTAAATATTGTTAAGCTTAACTAAAAGATATTCTTAATTAAATCAATTGCTCAATTTTAACTAAACATTTTTAAACATTAAAATTTTATCTTACGGTCACCTATAATTTGTGTCGTCTGAAGCAAAAATTCATGACCTCGGGTCGAAACATATTCATCATGAGCTGCAGACGCACAAAAAATCTCCAACACATCTCTCAGCACGTAGACAGCCACCGATTGAATCCTGCTATACCTTTGCACAAGGCTTCCTTTTTTTCGTCCGATCCCTCGCGCGCTCTTCGTCCGTATTGCGCCACAGTATTAAGGTTATCGGGTTCTTGTTAGCCGTTTCTCGACGGCGTTGGCGGCCGGGCACTAAAGGCGTGTCGTCGCGGCGCGTCACCCGTTACGATGGACACGCCGCGAGGAAAAAAAAGCCCGTGAAAGAAGACTGAAGGGAAGAAAAACATATTGTTAGCAAGGAGAGAAAATGTTGGCTCGGTCGTCTCTCTCTCTCTCTCTCTCTCTCTCTCTCTCTCTCTCTCTCCCTGGCCTCGCTTCTTATTGCCCGAGAGGGCCTTTCCTTTTTTCTCCGCCGTGTCCTAGGGCTCGCTCCTCTCCTTTGCCCCTTTTATCTCTAGCGCGCGGAGCGACGCAGTTAACGATCCCTTTCGTCGCCCCTTTTTATCCGAATCCGTAGCCCCCGGAGAAACGGACAAATCGTTTCGGTCGCCAACGCTGAACGAGGCAGAGAGACGACGAGGAGGACCGATGAGAGCTTACGTGTGGGTTGTATATACGTGCGACCTGGAGGTTTTAGTTCCACCTAGACACACCGCTATACTCTCTTTCTCTCTCTCTCTCTCTCTATCTCTCTTTCTCGTAGCCACTAATTCTGACGAATTTTTCCTTCGTGATTTTCTTACGTGCCACTGATTCGCGGGCTTAGGCGACCTGTTAAGCGACAAGATTTATTGCGGAGATGGTATAAATGAGTGCCGGAGCCAGTATCTGTTTTAACTCGTGCAATTGTTACCGAGCATTGTACACTCGTATTTATATTTTACAAATTTGTAAGTAAGACACTCGAGAGATGGAATTTCTTACTCGGTAAATTAAGTATTAGCTTATTTACATGCGTAAAAAATGCACGTTTTTCTCGCTTTTAATAGTCCAAGTATTTGGCATAAAAAGTCTGAGCCCTGCATTGAATTATTTATCAAGCATTTTGGCTAATTCGAAATTATGTACCTTGCGCGAGAGTATGTGCAAATTCATTCTTTTGACTGCGTCGTCGCACGTCGACATATTGCTGGCGAAGAACTCATTTGAAATTCATAAATCTCCGCGCATTATTATGGCCGGGCATTAAAGTGTTCTAAGCTGCTCAGGGGGGAAGAGTAAAAGTTCTCCTGGTTTTCTACTTTTTCCTTTCTCTCTCTCTCTCTCTCTCTCTCATTCTTTTGGCGAGAAGCATTTCTCGCGCCAGGCACACATGTGTGCAACTGCTGCTTGCAGAGCTTACACACGTATACATGTATATGTATGCATAAGTCAGACAACGAGCGCCGCTAAAAAATGAGTGCGGGAGAGAGCCGCAGCAGCAGCCCTTATACTCGGGACGCGGCGAGTGTGTCGACCGACCGAACCACTTTTGAAGGCGAAATTTATGCGTCGAGGAATTTTTCTCAGTGCAAATATAACCGCGGTGCCCGGCGACGCATTTTTCCAAGTGGTTTTCCATGTACGGTAATGCGCTCGCGGGGTGACGAAACGCGAATTTTATTAAGTCGCGCGCGCATTCCGAACCGAGTGGTCATATAGCTTTATTTTGTCTGGCACTGCGCTGTTGCGGTGAATTCTGTTCTCGCAGGAATGGATTCTCGACGTAATCAGATTAAAGTCAGCGTAAATAGTAGCGTTATTGGTTTCTTTTTTTGCTAGAAAGGTGAGATTTTCATGGCGATCGAGACCTTGTCGGTGGTTACAAAAAACGGAGTAAAATAGAGTGCGACTTTTGTTTCTTCGCAAACAAGGAATTTCGATTTCGGTGCATTATCTGGTTAGCGAATTATTACACGTCTCGTTATTCAAATGTATTACATTATAGCTCATGGTGGAAGACACTATTAAGCTTTATAAAATAAGATTATAGTTTGACAAGGTAGAAAATTACTGGAATAAAAGATACATTTTCACTTCGTAATTTAGTTTCCAGTTTACTTTTGAAGAAGCTTCAATAAACAAAGTATCCATTATTTGGATTCCTCAAATTTCGTTACCTTTTTTTTCACGCAAAAAAAATTTCTCCACCTCGCGTTGTATTCTCATCGGTTTATTCCGAGAGCGTTTCATTCGAAATTCGGGGCATTTTAAAAAATTCAAAAACTGATTTCCCCAAAATGCTGATACCTCCAAACATTCATTCTGGGTCGCTCCTGTTTGTTTTAGAATTTTGGCACTCGTGCCCAGTCTGTACATACTTAGATTAAAATTCCAAAAAAACCTAGGATACTTTTTACTACACTTTCACTCCCAAACAATGTTTCCGTCAATGACTCGAACCCAGGACCATATCCACACGATCGCTATGAATCCGAACGTGCAGCGCTGCACAATTCAAAACTTCGAGCTCCACGCAATAAATCCGCGCGTCTGATAAAAAGATTTTGTCGCCGAAACTAAATATATACACAACTCGAAACTACTCCCCGTCAACCATTAACCAAACGTAAATCCATCTAGGCAAGTAAACATTCGTTAAATTACGCTGCTAATCGTTAGTGTCAGGAGAAAAAGGAAAGCTCGATCTGGGGGGCGAGGGGTGGAAGCAAATAATTCAAGGGGTAGAACAAGATTCCTCCTAAAGTAAAGTGCTCGGCCCTTTTAGTATCGATAAATAATTTGAAACAATGTGGGACAGAAGCATAAAAATAAAGTTTTACGCGCGGGTGGCCGCGGGGCTGCAACTCCCTCTCACGAGCGCGACTTCTCCGGTAAAAAAGCTTTCTTTATTTCCCGCTGTCATTCCTCCCTGTACTACCTCGTGGCTACAGACTCGCTTACTCGCGCGCGCCTAACACACGACTCATTATTCGCTTGTATACACACGCGGCTGTGCTTCTTGTATTTATGCAGTCGCGAAAGTTAATATGGAAGTTATAAATAATAGACCCCGGAGCTTGGTATCTCGAGCGACCTGCAACCCTTTCGTTTTTCTTTTTGTTCGCCACCGACGCGCGCGAGACACGGGGTAATAAAGTATACGTGGGCTTCGCTTATCGCCCCGCGATACTCGGCTCGTCTTAACGATCGACTTCGCTAATGAGCACGCGCTAGATTACTTACGGTCATGCAATTTGCATCGGCGTTCTCTCTCTCTCTCTTTCTCTCTCTCTCTCTCTCTCTCCGCTCCTCCAGTCTTTGCCATCTTTCCTGTCCGTCTGGCTCGCCGTCTACCTGACTCCCGCACTCATTTTTCTAAGCGCTTTTGTCTTGATCTTTTCTCTCTTTTTTTTTGCTGCTGTACTTTGTTCCTAGTTTATCTCTGCGGTTGTTTGTCGCTGGGCTTTGTCCTTAATTTTTCAAAGCGTGACTTAGGTTGCGGGATGTTCATTCGTCATTCTTACACGTTCTGAACTAGGCAAAAACGTTAATTAGTTTTTACGGCTACTTTGATTAGTTTCGACTATTAATTGTGAACGTAGTTTTAACTTGTAGATTTATCTTTACTTGACAAACGACTATTGTATATAACTTGCTTAGATTGTACTCGATGAGTGGTGCACTTATATTTCAATCTGATGCTTACTGCTAATTTGTTGATAGTATTAATTGCGCAATTTATTATTCTACATATCGCTAAAGTATCAAATCACCGAGTGAATTGTAACAAATTTTTTTTATGCCCTTAGTAACATAAGCATGAAACTAAAAGTATCCCGTAAAACTTTGTAAACGCAGTAAAAAAAAGAAGTAATTAACCCAAGGAAATTCCGTTATAGGATAAAGAAAGAAGTCCGAAACTATAAAGATTTTAAGCTTCACGCTTTATTTCTCCCTCTTCGATCTCGAACCATCAACTGTAAACTCAGGAAATTTTCAACCGAAAATTTTACTGCGGCCCACTGGGACGGATGCTTAACCCGTGTATACGGTTGATTTCGGTTTGCTGCTACAACAATCATCATCAGGTGTGCACAAAGATAAAAGAGAAAAACTTGATTGTAAAAGTTTATCATCGCGAGCCACAGCAATTCCTTTCTTTCTCCGTCTTCCCGACGTCTCCGCTCAGACTTGGTCCATCAGCCCCCGCCAACCAAGTGTCAGAGCCAATAGTCTTCTATCCCAGAGCCGATACGCACCTCCCCGCTAACAAGAAGGGACGAATCTCTTTTTCTCCGTCCAACAAAATCTCTCTCTCCCTCTCTCTCTCTCTGTCTCTCTCTTGCTCTCGGCGCTCGATCGGAATCGCTTCTCTCGTACACCGAGTCCGAAGTTTGCCCTTTGCTAATTGGAATCTTCGATAGAGGCGCGCAAGCAAGAGAGAGAGAGAGAGAGAGTGAGGGGGGGGGGAGAGGAGAGAAGAGAAGGCAAAAGCGCGCGCGCGCGAAGCGTCGGTAACTGGATACGAAGTGGATTTGTGTCGCAGCATACGAGCGTATAAGCCCACGAACGTGACGCTCACCTCAGCGGGAGAGAGAGAGAGAGAGAACTGCAAGAGTTCGAAGCCTCGTAACGACGAGCGTATAAAGGGAATGACGTCGCTCCCGATTGGGGATCGATCGCTAGCTCAGATAAGACAGATTCAATGACTCTCTGCTGTTGTGCGTGGCTCTCACGGTGTGCGAGTGTGTTTCTGTTTTACACGAGCTCGCGCGCTTGAGTTATGTTGTTCGGGCGACTACGAGTACGACGACGACGACGACGACGACGACGACGACGACTGCGACTCAGTCCCTCGAGGGGGGTAAGGGAGGTAGGGGTGAGGGCACGAACCTAGCTACCGGGCTTTAGCCTAGGATGTGTACGGACTGATTCCTACGGCTTCGAGAATAAAGCGAGCGCCGGCAGGATCTCTCTCTCTCTCTCTGTCTGTCCTCTCTACTATAGTGGAAAGTAATTGAACTGCGTATAGCTGTGCAGTACTGTCGGGCGCGCACCGGGCAACTTTGACTCGCGCACTGTTGCTGGCGGTACAAGACGGTAAAAAAGTAGCTATTACCAGCGTTTTACAATCGTTTTTCGCTAATGAAAAATTCCTTTTTATGTTTCGTTCATTTGCGCTATGGATTATGGACATGCGATGCTGAGAGCCATCTTGGGATCTGTGTGGTATTCGTTTATGATTGTGCTGAAATAAAATTTATTAAAATGTCTAAGAGGAAAACATTGTTAATGATTGCAGTGTTGCACTTTAGATAAAATGTTGGATTTTTACTGAATTCATAGCAATTTCAAGATTGGATAAAAATAATTTTTTGACTAATAGTCGGAATTCTATAAAGATACTTTTAGGGAAACAGACAATTTCTAATTAGTATGCGTACTGTTTTATAAATAACTGATTTTTATTGATAGGATATCTCACTTTTACTGACATTTATAATCCGAATATTTTTCATCGGCGGGCATCAGTATTTATGCAATTACATGCTTTTGGTGATTAAACCATCCCCTTTTAATCCAATTTATGCATTTTCGTTAAAGCGAACTAGGTATACGGTTTAATATTTTGAAGATATGTTATTCATAAAATGAACTGGCTTTTCTTAATTCTTAAAGGAGTTCAAACTTTTAAGAAAAACACTTATTGTAAGAAAGTATTTTTAGAAAAGAGGATGAAAATATCGAAAAAGCATACTGACCTCTTTTCCAGATAACGTTCACCGTTAGTTTTGCGGTTTACTAACTGTTACAAGATATTTATGCGCATAAAATTTTTGTTTCAAAGTTGTTCATATTTAATCTTGAACTATAAAGCATATTTGTGAACTCAAAAGATCTCAAAAGAACTTTTTTACATTGACTGAAAAACACATTCGACTATTGCAGCAAGTAGTTTTTGTACCTCTTAAAAATATGCCTTGAACTTTCTGATTTTAAATGTAGAATATATAGAAACATAAATATTATATTGAACATAATATAGAACTCATTCCCAGATGAACATAGCGAGCGTCATATGAAAAATAAAATAAATTGGTATAAATTTGACGATAAACACGATAGGTATGGCATTTGAAAGAAAAACATTTTTGCAATCGCCTGCGTACGCTGACATTTTTGCGTCCAGACAGAAAGGAATCTCGACTCGTCGGATATGCGGAGAGGAATGCGCGAAAACTGTCTGGGAAATCGATGACGCGAAATTGGAGCAACGCGGTCCGCGCGCTTCGTTAAAATTGAACTTTGTGCGAAACTCTCGTGAGCGATCTGCTATCGTTGATAGATTAACATACGCTTATTGGTGTTTTTTTTAAATGTCTCCCAATCTGAATATTTGTATTGCCACGATGAAAGCTAAGCATTTCTGAAATTACAGTTCGCGTGCTACCGAATATTTGGAATGTTGAAAATGGAATTATCAGTTGGTCATCGATAAATTTGTGAAAGTTACGGTTTTGCAAAACATGTCAGAATCATTTCGTAGTACCGTATATGAAATTCCAAGTGAAACAATTAAACAATGATATGATACCGTCACGGCACCGTTTTTCGAACGGGACTCCATTTTCGAACACCTTTTTAGATATTTAATATTTATGTCAATTGTTGACAAGCAAAATTAAAGTATGAAAAGTATAAATAAAATATATTTTTGAAAGAATAAAAGTGTTCGAAAACTGGTGTCGTGACGGTATATAGGATAAAAATACTTTTAAAAACTTGCCTTAGATCCAAAGCATATTGATAACATCAACTTTGACTCAAAATCGACATTCGCAAGCTCAAAAGTACGGTTTTAAATCAGCATTTGGTAAGTTCAATTAGTGAGTTTTCGCACGGAGTAAACATAGTTACCGCAAGTGTTTGAACAACCTTTCACCAACTAAAGTGTAGCCAATGAAAATTTCTTTGTTTATATGTATACTTATGTCTAAGTCTAATATAGTTGTATTGATCAATGTAAGTATATAATATAATAATATAGATTTAATTACTGTTTAATAGCAATGTCACCAATAAAATACAAATTAATTTAGTATATTTTTTACGCCATAGACACTGAATTTCGATACACCTAAATATTACCAAAAACTTCACCTTCATGGAATTTACAGTACTATTTTGAACCTCTATCGATCCTTCAAATCGATCCGTTTAAAAATAGACCATCCATATTTGTATTGCATTAAGTCATTCCTGCAAAAAATTATTCTAATAAGTCATGTTCGTTAGTACATTTGAAGTTGCAAGGGCTAGCACCAAGGGTGCCAATGCAGAAGTAAAACTGTCTAATAGTGCTCCAATTAAAAGTTGACGGTTTCGATAAAAAAAACAAATTAGTAAAATATTTCAACAATTTTTAAATCTAACAATTGTATAATTATAAAAAAGGAAGACCGGTGCCACGCAAAATAAAAATTATTACCACATAAAGGTATATTATGGAGATGTTTAAAATAATTATAGCATCTCTTACGCTTCTATTAATTGTAAACGCTATCAAAACCAATTCTAGATATATATTTAAACAAAATTGTTTGAAGATTTTAAAACAGCAACTATTACAAAATAATCAGAATTTATATCAAATAAAATTTTTGATCTATGAGGATATGCCAACAAATGATGAAGTCATTTTTAAAGAATTGCTTCAAGTTATTACAGCTACTTCAATAAAATTAGATGAGTCTTATTTTAGTAATGAAAATTTAGAATGTTGTAACGACAATTCGTATGAAATTTTATACATTATTATACATCATAACTTTAATAATATGTTAGACAATGTGCAACATATACTAAATTCAATATCACAACATCCTTCTAATAACTCACGACCAAAATGCTTGCTAATTCTCTTCGATAATACCAACGAATACGATGACTATTTTAAGACAATGCTACAAAATGCGTGGTCAAAAAAGTTTTTGGATTTTTCCATTTTGAAGATTGTAGGAAAAGATGACAAATGCTTTCTGTACCATTTCAATCCATTTTTCAACGATTTTAGCAAAAGACAATTAGTTTCAGATGATCTGATCTTTCCAAAAAAACTAGGAAATGTGAATAGATATCCTTTTAAACTGCTTCATTTCCATTATCCGCCACTTAGTATTGCAACGACAACAGAAAATCATTTAAGTATGAAGTACTTCTTTTATCCTATAATAGAAAGCGCAGCCGAAATCATGAACTTTTCTATAAAGTACATTATTGAAAAAAAAGGCCTTGCAACTATGTATGATATAATTAAGTTAACCCGTGAAGAGTTTCTTATAGATTCCATTAATGCAGTGGCTTTTCCAAATCCAAGCATACATAATAATTCACTGTATGTACCATTGGAATACATACTATCATCTTACGTAGCTTTAGTCCCCGTAATTCCTGACATCAAAATCAAGTCTTCTCTCAAGTTTCCTATCATCATACTTAGCTTTGTTTCAGTTGTTATATTTATAATGTATGTGATGCAACTGCTTAAGATCGTATCTAAAGAACTGACCATGTTAAATATCATTGGAGTATTTTTAGGAATAGCTATGTTTCGGCTCTCACAAAAATCTTCGGACAGAATATTTGTCATAAGTATTGCAGCTGTTGTTTTAATGTTTTCTTCAGCTTTTTTCGCGAATATTATAAATTATTCTATAATTTATGGTGAAGTTAAATTTGATTCTTTCAAGGAAATCGATGAATCTCAACTGCGACCTTATGTTAGTACTAATCAATTCGAAATAATATTTGCAAATGCTTATGATGTACACATACAAAATATAAAAAAGAAAACGATTTCTGTAATTGAATATTCGGGGTGCTTAGATATTTTAATAAAGAAGAAAAATAGTATTTGTTTGGTGCACATTGCAGAGGCTATAATGTTAACCGATATCCCGGGGAATCCGTACAACTTAAAAATAGCAAAACCTGAGTTTTTTATTTTACCTGTATTTCAACTATTGGAAATAGCATCACCCTACAAAGATAAATTTCTTGATCTCTTTCGACGATTATATGAATCTGGGCTTTGGCAAAAAGATGAAAACCTTCGTAAGTTTTCGACTCATTCAAAATATAAAGAGACTTGTACAGTAGTGTTTAGACAGTCTGCTACAAGTGTTATACAACTTGGTATTTTATATTCCGTTTCTATAATTATATTTTTATTTGAATTATTACAAGTACGTCTAAAAGCTTATAAAAACAGTTGTCAAGAATTATAATTTATTGTCAAGAATTACTTGTAAGAATAAAGAAATCATTTTACGATCAAATGAGTGGATACTAGTTTTTATTCATTTCCTGAAAGTAGAATTATTCCAATGTATACCTTTATATGTGACTGTTGTGAGATGGCTGTTTCGCCTTACGTGTACAATATTTTATCATCTTGTTTACTACGGTATCAACATTTCTTTCGATCTTGATTTTAGCAACGTTTCATGTAATAAGGCAAGTAGATCAATATTCTATCGGAGAACACGACTATGACCCATAATAAGATCACTTCCAAATATATGGCATCGAAAATAAAACTAACTATGTGTACTATATCAGAAATACGAAATCTTGTAAATTATTGTAATGTTTTCCTATTAATAGGTATAATATCAATAATCGGTTGCTTTTATCTGAAGTAATATTTTTTTATCGTGAAAAATAATATTGTGATTACTTTTATTCTAATAATATACTAAGTACACCTATATTCCGCAAAAAATAAATTTATTTGAATTAATGAAAATCTAAATTTAAATATTAAATATTCTTCATCAATATATTTTCGATTGCACTATTCGATAGTTTTAGCAAAATTATACACTTTTCCATCCTATTTTTGTGTCATAATTTCAGTTTACGTGTATTTCCAGTATATATACTATTAAGCCCCTCGCCGACAACTTATTTTAACAAAAACATCATTATTCGACGATTCTCGCTATACGATTGCCGATTCTACATGGCACGTCACGCGCAGCGCGCGACAACGAAAGAAAGAAAAAAAAAGAAGAAGAAAATAAATAAAATAGAATAAAAATCCATTACTCGAAAAGCTAGTTTCTGCTACGATGTGGATTTCGCGCTCACAGAGCGCAGCAGCATGTGCAGAGCAGAAATGAAAATATGACGCGGTCTTGACAAATGTTTCCTTGGCCGACGTGCGTTACGACATGCAAATGGGATCGTAAGCGCCGTACGCTCGTCGTCGTCGTCGTCGTCGTCGTCGTCGTCGTTGTCGTGTACTAAGCCGCCTTTTACTTTTTTCTTCCTCTTTCTCTCCCTTCTCTCTCCTCTCTCCTTCTTTTTTTTTACAGTGCGCCTTAAAAAAGAAATTGTTACGATTTCCTTAATGCGCGCAGGGCTCGTAAAAGAGATTTGTCGCGGTTAGGCCATCCACCCCCCGTTTTTTATACGACCTTTATTACTTTTCGAGAGAGACATAATTTCCTCGATTTAGAGCCCACTCGGTAATAACCAGCGATACTCGGAATAATGCATACATATCACATAATGTGCGGTATATACAAAAGGGATATAGGAGAAAGAGGAGAAGGGTAAAAATCCCTTATGCGAAATAAGCAGAACTATTTCGGGGGGTTAGTAGTCTCGTGCAGGTAATAGCTTCATCATCTCTCCTCCGCCGTAATTGCACTGCGGTGGGGGATGTAATTATAGTGCAGCTCCGCCACCGCCGTTGCCCTCCTATACGTTCCTTGGGCGCGCGGGCGCTGCACAGCGAGCCAAAATGTATTACATTGTTAATCCCGACCAAAACACAGTAGCCGCGGCCACGATATCGAGCACACGCGAGTGTGTGCAGACAAATTTAATCGGGAAGAAAACGCCCAAGCGCACAAATCGAGTTATCTCTGCAGGATGTATGTATGCACGTGTACACCGATGAACAGATATAGAGATAATCCCTAGTATGTGTGTGTGTGTGTGTGTGTGTGTGTGCCGACCGGAATCTAAATAAGAAATAGTTCCGGCCGTTTCTTTTGCGAGCTGTCACACACGCCTCCCTGGATGGTTCGCGCTCGCTCGCTCGCTCATCCAATTTACCGAGCAATGAAGGGGGTTACTGATGAATTTGGGGAGGATTAATCCCTGGATACAAAGGAATGCACTGGCTAGCGGCCAGAACGAGAAAAAACAAAATAAACAATGGATAATTCAAACTCTTGCGTTTAATATATACGAATATCGTTGTGGTCAAATGTTTGCAAAGTGAGCTTTACTTTCGAACTACCACAATTACCAGTTGGTGCACTTTATGGAAAATTACTAAGGGTGCGGACTTTGTAGGAGGCACTTAAACATTATTAGCTGGCGCGATTCGAGTTATGCCAGTATATCTCGCGAGTCAGACTGTGTATGCTGTACTCCTTAATAGAATTGGTTTTAGTGTATATAGTGCAAAACGCGAGATGGTGGCCCGCGAATTAATTTCTGCCCGCTTATACGTTTAATCAACCAAGTATTGTTTAATAACAATACAACTAATATATAGACTTGTCGACATTCGAGAAAAGTAATAAATTGCGTTACAAACTGCATCGCGAGCTATGAATTATACATTATGCAGCAAAATCAAAGATCGCACAAAGTTCAACATTACAAAAAGCAATAGTGCGATTTGATAAATTCAGTTAGCAATTCTTTCTCGTCGTGTACTTTATTCCCCGAGCGCAGCCGAGAGATCCGAACGAAGCGAATAAGATAGTATAAAGTGTGCGTCTGAGATATTCTCGCTTGTCATAGTCGGCCCGTGTATTCCCCTTTCCCACTCCTGAAAAAGAGAATAATGGCGTTGCTCTCGCAACGTATAGCGCGAATTTAAATATTCTCCCGCGCGAATGCAGGTGGCGTCTCGTGTGTGCGTGTGTGTGTGTGTGTGTGTGTGTGTGTCCCTTTCGGGCTTAATGAGCGCGTATACAGTGCGATAAGTCGACGGCAGGCGAGTAGATCACCTACCCGGATACATACTAAAAATATGTGGAAAAATATGCAAATTTTCCCGCGCGAAGCAAACTTGTGGATTCAATTTGCATTTTGCAAAACGTTGTGACATTCATGTAGGGATGGGGGGGGGGGGTCGGTTCGGACGCAGCGGTTTCGCGCGAATGGAGATAGAAAAAACACCCGGGAAACTTGATCTTTAATCACTCAACCCAATATTCCTTTTTTTTTACACGATAAATTACGCAAATGCTTATGCAAATGACATCTTTTAAAAATTAATTTGTTATTCAATGATGTTTGACTTTCAAGTTTTATAATCGTGTTACGCATGAAAGAGCTAAGCTGATTTTTTAATAATACGTGTATTTAAGACGTACATTTCATTGTATATGTTTTTCGTTCGAGATAAGGCCAAGAAGACGTATATTCCAAAGCAAATGTTACCTATAAACTTCGAATTATCGCAAGGGTTTTATTACAAATTCCAATATGATCTTTCGCATATTAATAGCTTTCGCTCGTCAATCAAGATTTAGCGGCGGCGGCGGCGGGCGCAAAATCTAATTAGTCGCGGAATAGAAACTGCGCCGCTGGCACAGGGCTGCTATTTGATGCTTGTAAATGACCCGCAATCGGTATTATTCTAGAAGGAGCGCGCGCGCGGGAGAGATACATCCTCTATATCTGTTGTTGAAATCACTTTGGAATTCAAGGCACAGCACGACTCTCATCAATTTCTCCAACGTGTGCAAATCTCATCCGCCCCGGCTGCTGTGGCGCGCGCATTACAGCTCCCAAGCCGCATCCAGCTATATCAGCTGTCGCAGCCCTTGCCTCTGCTCCTTTGCTTGCACTGCTACGACTATCGTACTTTTTTACCTCTTAAATTGCTACTCACGTTGTTTCATAGTATCCGATACGTTGCCAATCTTTGTTTCGTTAATTTGCCAACGGTAGATATTGTTATTATTTATCAAAATAGATATTGATACCTTTTCAGTGTCATGATAAATAGACTTGTTAGTTGAATTCTACATTGAAAATGATTAATTACTGGATACGAATAATGTTTAAGTTTTTAAATCAAGCATTTGTTTGATGTATCTATTAAATTGTATCCATACACCTTGGGCATTCTAAAACCACATCTGTCTCTCTCGTGTACTTCAGTTATTTATTGCAGTCCAATATAATTGCTCGGAAACATCAAAGTAAGTAAAAGCGGAGCACATTAAATTAGTGGGATTTACTCCTTCTTAAATTGAATAATACATAAATCAAACAATTTAATTCGTGCTCGAACAAACAAAAATTATAAGTTTAAATAAATAAATAATTGAATTACGATATTGATTTACGTTAATTGAAAATAATTTAATAAATTATGAATAAGTACCGAAATTAGCGACATATTCTTGTATTAACCACTGCTATTGACTATCTTTATAGATATGTACAAAAAACTAATTCGTATAAAACAACGAAGTCCTACGTCTTGACCCGTCTGATAGAATACTGACTGTTACTACTGATTGAAAAAGTACTGTCCTGAAGGAGGTTCAATACATCTTCCGCGCGGATAATCGTTACAAGGTGAAATCGTAGTATCTAAAGTTGTATCTGTATGTATTTAAATTTCTCGATAAAGATTATAAATTCTTGAACCTTATGTCGTTCCTGTACCGGAACTACTCGAACGTTTTAAAAACCGCTGCAAAACCTTTTCTCATATTTTTCATACCAATATAAAATGTCATCGCACGAACACCTTTTATTTAATTCACCCATTTGCCCACGTAATCGAAGTATACGAAAGCACCGAAATTATCCGAGTACAGTCATAATCCCCGGCGCACAATATCAGCATCAGCACAGCGGCTCCGTGTAAACACGTGTTCCCGCGCAACTGCATTCGTTATTCGTCGGCGTGCCTTTATATACCTACTTTCGCATTTGGATCGATTAGAATGCCTCGATAAACTCGATCTACGTTCGATGGGGGGGAACGACAGTCCACAAGACAGCCCTCGTTACTGCAGCACACACAGAGTGAGAGAGAGAGAGGAAGGGTAAAAGCCGTTGCCAGGGGGCAGAAGCAGCAATAATAATTACTATTAGTCCGTGGGCTTTCCGTAGACGCAGTGACCATTACACAGTCGAGTACAAGCGAGCGCAAGCCCTCCAGAGTGTAAATTTCAATGCGTCGCAGTGTGTAGGTAGCACAGGTATATCGTCCGTTCGGCTGGTCTCTCATTTCCATTCGGTTGTGCCCAGTCTTTTACGCTCTCTCAACTCTCCCTCTGGCTCAAAATCCATTCGAATATTTACGTGCTTAGCTCTCGTTTGCTACTTTTTTTTCTCTTATTTACTTCGGCGCCATTGTTGATCTATTATTCTGCATGTAAATGGAAGTGATATACGTATATCCGACAGCGTTGTTTGTTGCAATTGCACGCTTTTATTATTGTCAAAGCCCTTTTTGGAAAATACATCCTGAGATCTGCTATATCAGTGTCGGCGCGATTAAAGTGAATTTTTGCTTTCCGGTGTCTTTTTTTCCCATTCCAAGTGTGTGCGCGCGCGCGTTATCGACCAAGGAAACGTATCAGCGATACTTTGCACAAACAACGTCAGCTTAAGCAATCGTTAAACGCTTTAGAGGCCGTAGTCATGGTGCGGTAGCTCTCGGGCGCCCGCTTAAAACTCAATTAACGCATTTTTTTTTCTCCCTTCCTCATCCCAACCAAGTACCTCTTATCGCGCTAAATTTTTCCTATCAGCAGCGTAAATCAGGCGGTAGGTTAAAGTACTGTGCGCGCTCACCCCACACAAATTCTCGCTGCGCGCGTGTATAATTACTGGCAAAACTGAATTTTTTCGCCGAAGCATTTACGAAGATAATGCTCGGCCGCGCGCGTTCCTTTTTTTCACAGCACCACTGCAGCCAGGCAACAGGGCGCTCTACCCAATCGTAACGAGATAACGCGACCTACACGCGAGACTCCGCGTTAAACAAAAGTTGCGCGCTACTCCGTAGGAAAGAGAGAAAAATAGAGAGAGGCAAAAAAGGAAGCGTCGAGTCTCGCGCGCTCGCGAGTGCTGAAATAATGAAAGGGTAAATTGCTCGCGCTCGTGCTATTAACGAGTAATAAACGAGGCAGAGGGAAGCGGGGGAAAGGGATGTTAATTTTTATAGCGTCGCTGCTGCCTGTGCCGTTGCAACACAGAGTGTATATACATATAGAGGAGAAAGAGAGAGAGAGAGAGAGCGTCCGAACGACAGCAAAGCTCCATCGGATCGCGCGCGTTGCCGATTTGCAATGCTGAATATAACAGCGGAGGATGGGAGGAAGAGGTCGAGCAGTAGCAGCAGCAGCTCTTGTGGCCGGGCTTACAATTGTAAGAAAGGGAGGTAACAGGCAGTGTAGCGATGTGCCGCGCATACAGACCATTGCCGATAAGGAGGCGAGACGCGGCCGTTTAGATAAGTCAAGAAGGTTGGCTTTACCTTTACCTCTCGCGTGAAATCGCGCCGCGTCGAAATTGGCGTTCAGGGAAATTCGTATCCACCCGACAAAACTGCTTTTGTGTTACGCATTCGCGGGACGTCTGAAACTTTTGTTTATGCGAATCGCGATATGAGTTTTTCGCGAATCTTTTGTTCTGGTTGGACGAGATATCGTATTATATAAGCTGTTTATACGCTCGGAGATCGATCGGATTTGATACATTTATGATTTTTAACGACGAATCCTGCACATGCCGATTATGCGCTCATCTTTTGCGGTTTATGCTCTTTCGTTATCAGTTACGAACGTTTGTTTGCCCTGGAATATGCATGATGTACCACCACCGCCACACTCGAGCGAATTCTGTATTTATACGGGAAGGCAGATTATGTTTATCCTGCCGAAATATATATATATATATATAGATACATGTATATACCTGGTCAAATCGTGGTTGACTTTAATAACCGATGCTCCTCGAGGATTAAGATATATACCTATATGTGTAATCGCACACTCGATCTTCGTGTTTACTGTAAACAAATATATAGCCGGTCTTAAAGCTCTAGAGCTGCGCTGTAATGAAATACATTTGGAATGGAATTCTAGGAAATTCATCAGTGCTGTTTTAGTTAGACGGTTTATTCTAAAGCTTATAATGTCGCTCGCAGCCAGTTGGGAAATGCAAATGGAAAATTTAGTAGAAACGATTTCGATTTTTTTTTATTTTCCCGCACCCTGATACATAATACGTATCGAATTATAGATTTTATAAAGACTGATGGATGACATAAAATTCCCTATGACTACTTTGAAAAGGAAACATTAGTTACGTACATTTGATTTTTAAATTCTGTATCTCACTTAATTTATAAAAGAAAAGAAAAATTGTTCTTTCACCCATATTTATAACAAAATAATTTTGCAACTATATCCATATCATTGGTGTGCATAAAGCTACTATAAGCTACGAGAATACGAGGAATAAGTTAGAAAACGT
The DNA here is from genome assembly GCA_900490025.1 of Megastigmus dorsalis. NCBI lineage: Eukaryota > Metazoa > Arthropoda > Insecta > Hymenoptera > Megastigmidae > Megastigmus > Megastigmus dorsalis. The sequence goes on along the minus strand of UELU01103241.1, from coordinate 554 downwards.
GCATAATTGTCAGCCCAACAAGGCGAGAAAATTTATCTCTTTATATGCATGCAAAAGATTACAAACAAGCTCCTTTAATTAGCAAAATAAACGATAATTACGGGCGGACGGTCGGGGGGGAGGATAGAAAAGGCAAGAGAGAGAGAGAGAAAGAGAGAGAAGGAGTTTGTACGATTATGCGCTCGGGCAATTGTTGGCTCGGCGTTTCGAGTTGCGGGACGTTAAAGCGCTAAAAGGACGGCCGTTAACGCTCCCCGGAGGCATCGAGTATACGTAGCCGCTGTGCCACCGGTATACTGGAGAAAAGGTGAAGAGAGTGGAAGAGAAGAAAAGCGCTATCTCGCCATCTCTTTCTGTCTCGTCGGTTAAGGGCGGAAGCGAGCGCAAGAGACACTCGGCTAAATTGCACATTTTAATCCGGGGGCGCACTTCCTCGCTTGCCCCGTTGTCTCCTCTGGCCTCCCCCCCATGCGTCAGGTTTTTCTCATACTACGGGCGAGCTATAAATTTTAGACCCCCGCGCAGCAGCAGCAGCAACAGCATCCAGAGAAACT